>OX438925.1:7283938-7561438 GCA_949316025.1 Lapara coniferarum
CATGTTTAATTAGTGATGACATACGTCGTACGTGTATTATGAACGATATAAATATTTTAGAACCAGTGCAGGCCGCCGAATCATACGAAGCAGCTCTTAAAGGAAACCCCAATGACATACAACTAATTAAGAAACTAGGCACGGCTCTTGTTAAAATGCATGAGTATGATAAAGCCATACAACATTATGAAAACTCTCTCAGAACTTTAAATGACGATGAAATCAAATTTGAGTATTTGGAGCTTCTCATTAAGGTATGAGTAAAATTTGAGATTCCGGTGTTTTTTTTTAGATAATTATTATCGATATAGTTATTTACTGTTATTTCAATTAATATTTATAAATATTCAAGCAATGAATTAAATAAACTTACATAATACTTCATTCCTCAGCTAAAATATTACGACAAAGTCGACTCGACAATAACATTAGACTTAAATCAGATGTACAACAGAGAGAAGGACCTAACCACATTAAAGAGGAGAGTGCGTCTCCTTTTATTACAAACAAAGAGTAGAGAACTCAAGAACCCAACAGGTGGAAACGTGAATCTCATACTAACAGAAGCTAAAGAGTTACAGAATGCGATAGTAAAGAGAGTTGAGATTGATTCGAGAGGCGATGTGCAAGAAGAGAAACGGCAGTTGTCGAACATTTTGTGTGCTCTTGCGAGGTTCAAGTCGACGAGAGAACCAGCAGTGGCTGTCAATCTCTACTCAGAAGCTTTGATACACACGCCTCGAGAACCCAGCACTTTGTTAGCCTTGGCTAAAATGTATGCTCAGGTATGTCTTCTGTATGAATCATTGGAATGAAATTGATCTTTTTTATCGATAATCAAATAATTAAATTTATTTTCATAGCTTTAATAGTTATCCATTGAACAGTATAAATACACTGTACAGAAGTCTGTATTATTATCTTGTGTATGTATTTCTTTGTTTACCAGATGAACAATCCTGAAAAGTGTGAGCAAACCTGTTCAATTCTATTGAATGCTGACCCAAACAATGAGTCAGCAGCGGTGATGATGGCTGACCTCGCTTTCCGAAAGGTATGTATTATTTTCTCGTATACAGCGTGTTGTATATTTTTTGTTTTGGCGAACTGGTATGTATAAGTAATTTCACATGTTTTTTTATTGCGATATTAGTTTAAGTAGATAAAAAGGAGAGTTAAGTACTCACCTTTATACAGACTTTAATTGAAAATAGTATTATGCTACTGGTATATTGTGTACCTATTGATTTTTTTAGGTAGATTTGGAAACGGCACAGCGTCATTTGACGCAAATTCTATCAGTAAAGCCGACAAGCTGGGAGGCGTTAGCACAACTCATAGAGGTACAGTGGCGACGCGGTAAATTGGCCGAAGCAGAGCAAGCGTTGGATGCAGCCAAGCAGAGTTTAGGAGATCAGGATGATCCGGGTATGTTTTATAATTTCAGTAACTAATTGTATCTATATTGTTATATTATGTATACAAGTAAATACCGTTCAATATCAATATACGATTCTATAAAAGTTGGATTGAATCCGAGAGCCAATCAGTAAAAGTAAGTCATTTGTAAGCATGACAAAAATAAACTTTATTTTCATTGGTTTTCTGTCACAATCGATCCATAGTTAGCGATTGGAATCGTTGATCGAAATCGGCCGTGTGTTGCATTTCTTTTCAAATGCCATGAATTTGTATTTTAACTGCTAAATAAATTCATACTAATATACACAGAGGTTACATTCGCAAAACCGTACACGGTTTTACCGCTAAACCATCTGAAAAATTGCCTACTTTTTTATCCCGGAAAACTATAAAGTGGAAGTTTTATCACGGAAAGACTCTCACCAAAAGAAGTTGCGGGTAACGCCTTGTTATAATATAAACAAAGTATCTGAAAACAGTCTCAAGCAATGCCTAATTGTAATATAAATAAAATAAAAAAACTAAATTAAAAAAGAAATTATATTTCGCACCTTTAGAACGAAAACGACACAATTCAGGAGTACTAAATTCTCAATAATTTGTCCTGATTCAGGACAAATTATTGAGAATTTAGTTTTAAGTCATTTTATGAAGATAACTCAATTTTAGATGTTTTTGAATTGTATTATTTTTTGTAAAGGTGCGAATTTGGAAGGATGCAATTTTTTTTTAATGGCCCTACTGCTAAAAAGGATGCAATGTTCGGTGTGTGGTCAGGGTACTCGTACTGCCTGGGCGTGTGGTGTGAGTACACGGGCGCGTGGAACGCGGCGCTGCGGCATCTCAACGTGGCGCGCGCGCGGCCGCGGTGGGGGCGCGTCGCCGCCGCGCGCATGGCGCTGCTGTGTCTCGCGCACCCCGCGCACGCACCACCCGCCGCGCCCGCCGCGCACCCCGCGCCCGCCGCCGACGATGTGTCAGTACTCAAAATTAGGCTAAGTTTACACTAGCAAGTTCCCTTAGCAATAAATTGCGCAAAAACTTCCAAATTTATTTACACTAGCGGCAATATTTCTTTAGGAACATTCTTTTGCAAGTGACCACCAATTTTTTTTTTCATAAAACTAAATTGTAAGGCACGTAGTCCTTTTACCTGATTTTTATGAATCTAATATAATGCTTTTTGAATAGTGATTGTAAATAAAATAATCGCCTTAAGAATACCAACATGAAACAAAATGTTGAATTACAAAGCACTACGTGTTATATCACTGCGCTCGTCATCCTGAGTCATAAGATTTTAAGTCTTGTAATGCAATTACGTTTTAATTTTAGTAATTATGTTGAGTACAATAGCATTCAAGCAGGCACACAAAAATGCATGTGCATACTACTGCTTGGCGCCAAAATGTGATATATCGGTGATACTAAAAACGTATAAATTGGCAGCATGATCTTTGACCTTAACCCGTTCCGTATGAAACAAATAAAAAAAACGTAATCTACTAGCTCAGCAAGTTAAAACCTTTTATCTGCGCGCTAAACTAGAATAAATTGCTAAGCTTGAATAAACTGCAAGTTCTCGTTCATGTTGTCAAATGGTGTTGACACATGCGACTTGCCAGAAGTCCTTCAAAGTATTGCAGAAGTCAGTTTTCCGTGACTATTTATACGGTAAAAATAGTTTACGCAAGATAACTTCTGCAAGTTTTCTTGTTAGTCTAAACCTCGCTTTAGATAAGTTGGACGTATTTGCCCAAACGGGAACCAACCCACACAAAAATATTTTCAGCTGGTTCTTGTTCAAACTAAAATATTTTTGTTTTGCAATTAGTTGGTTGATTAAAACGTATGGCATTTTTTAAAGTAATTACTGAGATATTCCACCAACTGTCTCTATATAAAAACATAAATCTGCTATTAATTGTGACAATTTTTTTATGACCAACTCAAAATTTATGGGCTTTTTTTATGACATTGAATGACAAGACAAGCATACTGTTCGCTTGTGACTTGGTTCCCGTTTGCTTAAGTGGGCCCAGCTTAGACTTGCTACTTCATACACCGATATATTGCGCAATTACTTCCAGGTGAGTTCACACTACTGCCAACATTTCAATAGTTCTATATGCGACTCGTCGCCAGCAGGGCAAGCTCAAATTTTGCATAAGTCTGCCTACCATGATTGTATACACGTTAAAATCGCTGAATGTTCAACAGTGTACTTCATATGGCTGATGACGGTGATCTATAGAGGAGGCCTATATAGGCTTCCTTTAAAAAATTCCAGACGTACCTGTTGAATGCTGCCTGCGTCCAGCGCGTCCTCGCGATCTTTATCAAGCCATCGTATTCCTAATAATTTTCCATAATAAGATAATTTTTCTACTTATTTTAATTTCCAAAATAAAAATGTAAACAGAGATACGAAGCAACTAGCGCTAAGGACTGCAGAGAAGCTCCTCGTGGAAGTAGCTCCGGCAGACAGGAAATCTCTTCAAGCACTGTTGCTGTTAGCGAACAAACAGAAGGCGCAAGCAGAACGGGTACTGCAAGACTTGCTTCCATTGGCCACCGAGGATGGGTATCAAGATGACCCGTACATCATTCTAGCTATTGCTATGGCGTGAGTATATTTCGATTGTTGTTTTGATTTTGGTTACTGCTTGTATTTAAATACTAATTCCATGAAGTAAAGTCTAGGTTATACCAATGAGCAGAGAATTAATTCCAAGATTTCCAATCTTTGTTATACATAAAATCTATATAATAGGTATAAAATTGGTTAAGAAATGAAGCAGTAATTCATATTTCATATTTTGCCACGTGCAGGAGTGGGCAAGTCGTGGGGATATCGCTCCATCTCTTTCTTTCGCAGCATGACAGTTCCCGATGACGTCACGTGCCTATATTTAGACTCGTTTGTTTCATGACGTAGAAGGCCCAATCATCCCTTCTACTAAATTTCAAAGGCTTACAACTTGTTGATTTTTTACCGGATTTCCATGATTCTTTCTGCGTTAGAATTAAGATGACGTTAACTTTTTATAAAAGTAAAACACAAAAATGAGTCAAAACCCTAATAAAGAAAATAATGTAATAACTCCTATTCCTGCTTTCAGCTATAACATTATCAAGCAACCAACACGGGCTAAAAATATATTGAAGAGGACCATATCCGGCATACCGTGGACTCCAGAAAAAGCAGAAGGGTTGGAGAGGTACATTAAGATCACATTTAATGTAAATTGAGTTAAATTATGGCTATTTTCGACTGCCTCCGTGGCGTAGTTGTATTACGGTACGACTGTAATGATGAGGTCTCGTGTTCGATCCCCGGGTCGGACAAAGTGATATTGAATTTTTCTAATCAGTATCAACTCGGAGTCTGGAATTTGTGCCCGATATGGGTATAGGCTCATCCCTTATCACATCATGAGACAGAGTAATCACGGCGAAAAGTGGGTGCGTTAGTTGCGCCTCTGCCTACCTCTTCGGAGATAATTAAAGGCGTTAGTGTGTGTGTTTTATCTCTATTTTCATTATATTAGTAGTCGATAACTGTAAGAACGCACCATTAATGATATTACAACATTTGTTACAGTCATATAATCCTACTTCCTACTAATATTATAAAGGCGAAAGTTTGTAAGAATGTATGGATGTTTGGATGTATGGATGTTTGTTACTATTTCACGCAAAAACTACTGAATGGATTTCGATGAGATTTGCCACACGGGTAAATCATGTCCTGGATTAACACATAGGCTTCTTTTTATGCCGGGAAAATATAAAGCGGGACTTTTATTCCGGAAAAACTTTTTAAAGCGGGCAAGAGCTATTTATTGTTCATAATACCTTTCTTTAAGGTGCTGGTTGGAAGTAGCCGATAATCAAATCAGTTCAGGCAGAGTGGATGCAGCGAAAGAATTGTTGACCAAAATTTTGAATCATAACAACTCTTGTGCAATGGCGTATCAATATTTAGGTAATATTTTTTTTATTTAGATTTGTTTATTTGCCAGTAGAACAATATAAAATGAACTAACAGATATGCAATTCACGTTTTCACAGGTTCCCTAGCGGAAAAGGAACAAAACTACAAAAGCGCGGCGCATAATTACGATAACGCGTGGAATCACGGCGGAAAGAGTGATCTCGCTGTTGGCTACAAACTGGCTCATGCTTATCTTAAACTGAAGAAATATCCGGAATGCATCGTCGTCTGTAGGCACATTCTAAAAGCACATCCAGATTATCCGAAGCTGAAGAAAGAGATACTTGAAAAAGCTAAGACTAATTTGAGGACGTAAATCGAAAAGGTCAAAGTAAAGTATTTCAACGCACGAAACTATTTTTTTTTAAGTTTTCTGTTTGGTCATAGATATGAAGAATAGACAGTAAGTTCCTATGCAGTTGTGAAAATTGAATAAAAAAAAATGTTGACAAGAAATAAGCGATAGAGCAACCCTGCAGTAGTTGTCTCGTCTAGAATTGTATGAGTTTCGCACAAAGGTACGCTTTCGTTACTATAAACGTGCGCAGAAGAAATTCAATTTGCTTTATCCTCTTTCTACATAATGGTAAAATTTGAGAGTATTGCTCAATCCATTCTGGTTTCGAATGTGTTGATTCTTCGTAAAAGGATAATTTCAAAATTATATTCCACTAGCTATACCGCTGTAATATCGCATGCCGATATTAATAGTTTGCAAAGATTGAAGATAAGTTTAGATTTTTTTTTATTTAGTCACTGTAGACATATTATGGTTTGTTACAAAAACTCTGTAATTTGTAAATACTGAAATAAAACCA
This sequence comes from Lapara coniferarum, assembly GCA_949316025.1. Lineage (NCBI taxonomy): Eukaryota > Metazoa > Arthropoda > Insecta > Lepidoptera > Sphingidae > Lapara > Lapara coniferarum. The sequence goes on from OX438925.1 coordinate 7,290,176, forward strand.
CAAATTCAAATATGCATAAATATATTTTCTTTCGCTTTTGTTGTGACATCGACAACTAAAAAGTCGAACAGTAGTACTGTTCCATCTACACTACGTACTAACGACCGTTTAGTCGTCCTTGTTTTCCTCTTCTTCGAGGATCGTCTTGAAACAGAACGGCTGGAAGATGTAGCCCAGACCCGCGTAGAATTTGCTCATAAACTCCACCCTGAAGACAAGGATTTATTAATAAACTATGTGCAATGCAATCCGTTTACAACACGCAAGGCGAGTAACGCACGAAAGTAACGCCATCGGGCATTTGTGCTTTTTAAATTTGAATCGAAACGCCGAATCCCGATTGAATTTTATGTAGATTACGTTGAAGTCGGGTTCATAAAGGTAGCAAACTGCATTCGTTAAGAGCGAGGGCGACCGTCAGTTCCTCAGACCTACTTAAACTTTTTATATAGTATAACACGGAAACACTCGATCAAGGCATTTTAATAATTTGATCAGTACTTTCCATCCAAGTCAAGTGGTTCTATATGGTACTGAAACTCACCAGTGCAGACGCAGGGTGTGCAGGAAGGCGGAGAGCCCCTCCATCATGACGAGGATGGCGAGCGTGAACAGTGCCCAGAAACAGAACGCCACGTACAGCTTGATGGCGCCCACGTAGTCGTGGTCCTTCAAACCGAACGTCAGCACCATGCTCCACAACACCTCGGACAACTCTGCAATTAGAAAAAAATATTTGCCATTGAGTTTTTTTTTTTACACACACACACACGCCTTTTATCCCCGAAGGGGTAGGCAGAGGCGCAACCAGTGCACCCACTTTTCGCCGATATTCCGTCCCATGATGTGATAGGGGGCGAGCCTATCGCCATATCTGGCACAAATTCCAGACTCCGAGCTGATACTGAAGAGAAAAACTCAATATCACTTTGCACGACCTGGGGATCAAACCCGAAACCTCAGCATCGCAGTCGTACCGTAATACAACTACGCCACCGAGGCAGAGTTTTTTTTTTTTGTTAATGGCCCTACTGCCAGTAGCCTGACGCGAGTCGGCTTTTCTGGCCACACCGGTCTTTAGGGTAAACGCAGAAGTCGCTCGCAACCCTTTGTCATTGAGTTAATTTGCCCCTCTAACCGCCGATTTTAAGAGTTCTCAATCGCCAACTTCAGATCGATAGTAGAAATGGACTAATCGGAATAATCTGTATGGTATGTTTACAAATCATTTTGATTGGTTAATTCTTGACATAGATCTGAAAAAAAGAATCTAGATCGTTTATGTAAATCGGCTTTATTAGGCTGCAAAAGACTTGCAAGAATGTCATAAAAATATTCTATAAATAGGGGAGGATTGTCTATAAGAAAGAGACAGACAAGTGCATAATACAGACAGCAGGCTCGTTCATTTATTACAAGGTGGGGTGTATTTTTTATGTAGGACATACAACAAATTTCATTTGATTTTGATCCGTTCGTATATTTTTACAAGTATGCAAACGCAATGAATACCGTGGTTGACCAATACATAAAAATACCCGCCATTGTAGCCCACGTGTGTAGCATTCCGGGATCAAACTGTGTATACCCGGTTCCAAACAGGCCGGCATAATGTTTACTGGCGAGAAATGATCAGCCCTTGTCAATCGACACTACCTGGATCCCACTCAGCCTACTACCTGTGCGATGGTCACTGTCGCGCATTCTATCTTTACTTCGTGGTCGCGCACGTATAAAAATCTAATTTAATTATAAAATAAAAAATTAATTTAATTTGAATTAGGTTACTAACTAACCTAATAGGGCTAGGGCCTGTAGTGTCCTCACCGGTGAGGATCGCGACGCGTCCTTCCCATTAATTTTAATAAAAATGATTCATCATTTCTTTATCTCCACTTTCCTGCCAGCCCGAGCTTGGCTTCTGTATTTATTTTTCATTGATTTTACTCTATAAAAATGACTTGTAGTTCTATAAGTGACTTTTTAATAATAATTAATTAAATGTATCTTGACTAATCATAAATGCAACTATGTTCGCCTACGTGATGAATAAAGTATTTTATTTAATTTATTTTATTTTACTGCGACTGCCTCGGTGGCGTAGTTGTATTACAGTACGACTGCAAAGCTGAGGTCTCGGGTTCGATTCCCGGGTCGGGCAAAGTGATACTGAGTTTTTCTATTCAGTATCAGCCCGGATTCTGGAATTTGTGCCCGATATGGCGATAGGCTCGCCCCCTATCACATCATGGGACGGAATAACGGCGAAAAGTGGGTGCACTAGTTGGACCTCTGCCTACCCCTTCGGGGGTGACAGGCGTGAGTGTGTGTGTGTGTTATTTTATTTTAATTTGAAACTTACCCGCGTGAGCAAGAGACAAGGCCCACAGTCGGAGGTAGGAGGCGGTGTGAGAGATGGTGCTGAGCACATATTCGATGGTGTGGATGGCTTGGTGGATCATCACCTCGCTGAAGGGCTCATCTTCGTGGTCGTGGCTCGTCGAAGCCTCGGGCTTGGACTGCCCCTCTATTTCTGTCTGCTCTTGCATTTCTATGCCTTGGTTCACGCTGCCGTTTGATTGTTCAGGCTGGAATTTTAATCAGATATTAGTTGGAGTTTTAACAATGAATGTGGATTTCTAGATAAAAGTATGCTATAGTAATACAAAAGTTTGCATCAATGTCACAAGCAAATTTAATCCTGAATGGAAGGTACCTTAGCATGGACCTTCTTCTTGCTAACAGAGAGCAGGTACAATGGCTTGCCGAGCAACATGACCGGGATGCAGCACAGAGCCACCAGCACGAACACTCGTTGGATCTGACCCTGGCTATCGAACATGAACTCTTTGCAGCCAGGCTCGGGTTCGGTTTTAGAGAACAACATCATGTTGATGAAGAGAATCAGCACGGATGGCGCACAACCCTGGCTGTAGGCTTGGTCTGAAAGTACAAAATATATTGCGTTTTAGATAGAGGCTGCCTCTAATGATGCAATTAAAGTTCTATTACCATTTTAAAATTAACGTAAAATGCAAGAACGAACAGTTATGACCTATACCAAGCGAGTAATAAACCGCCTGCTTGTATGCGTTTTTAAAACGTGATAAAGGGGACTTAAATGTACTCAATATCAATTTAGTGGAAAGAAAGTCCACCGTATGAACAATGTATTAAAATTCGAGTAAAACTGATAAAATAATGTAAAATTACCTTCACTCCTGGTGCTGTAAGCAACCCATTTGTAGAACATCATGAACACCATGTACAAGAAAAGCAGGCACAGAAAAACTATTTGTGGGATGAATTCCAAGAAGATGGAGTAGCGACGCTTGAAGAAGCTGTAAAACAAAAGAATAGTACTAAGTCTTGCGGAAGAAAGACCTGTTATGTTTGGCCGTGCTTAATAAAATAGAAGGTAGGTTCTTTGCGGATATAAGTTGGTTTAACTTTAATCCAACTGCATTAGCTGGTGGATTTAAGAATTTAAATAATGTCCCAAAATTCAGGTATTTTTATTGCTTTTTTATACTAACTTGTAGTTGACTACGCTCATGCAGACACCAAAGATCATGTGGATAACACCGAAGATAATTGACAGCTTCATTTTGTAAGAGTTCAAGAAGATGATCTTGTTGTCAGCAGTCTGTAAGAATATGTTAGTGATGTAGGTTGTAGAATACGTGTGATTATTTTCACGAAATTATTAATAATAGTTATAATGTATCGTAAATCATTAATACAAATAGTTTGTAACTGAAGATGTGAAACTAATTACTTTACATACATTATGCGGAAATAATTAATATCCTAGGAATACGATAATACAGCGTTCACGCTAACTTGACCCCTTTGGGGGTCAATCGCCTCGAGTGAGCCAGTTCGCCAAGCTGGTCTTATATAGCATCTCTCGAGGATGATTGTCATGATGTAAACGTCAAAGTGAATATACATTAAATTGGATGACGCTTTTATAAACGTTCTCAAACCTACAAGAGCTTACCTGCCAAATGGGATCAATACCGATGAAATACGGATAATCGCCGTAAGAATCTTTGGGATCCAGTGTCAAAGCAAGATTGTTTGCCATTGTTGCGTTATCGTAGGGGACTGTCCACGAAGATCCGAAAATATTCATAGACTTGGAGAAGATGTCATTGTAAACCAGGCCAGTGTACATGGAGAAGCAGCCCATGAGCAGAATGATGTAGCGACCGGCGAAGAAGATGTTCCAAATTTCGTTGCTGGATTTCTTAGCGGCGAGAGAGGTTTCTTTGATGACCATCCAAGCGCCGAAGAGGGCCATGATGCAGCCGTGGCCCAAGTCTCCGAACATCACCGCGAACAAGAACGGGAAAGTGATGGTTGTGTATAGAGCTAGAAAAAGACAAATATTGATTTTGAATGAGAATGAGTTATGCAAAGAACAGAAAATCCGTTAAAAAAATTGGTGTGACAAAAAAGGTAGATTGAAATTGTATAGCATCTTTAAACTAAAACTAGCATATTGGTCGATTAGTTTTAAAAAAATTCAATTTTAACTAACCAGGGTTGCACTCGCGGTAGGAGGCGACACCGTAAGAGTCGATGAGGTTCTGGAACCCGCGCGTGAAACGGTTGGTGCGGTTGAACGTCGGAGGCTCTTCCTCGGTCTCGATGCAGTTCAGGAATGATGGGATGGAACTGCCGCATGCGTTCTGAAATAAAAAGGACATTTTGCAAAAATATATACAGGGTAGATTTTTCAGATGAGGCAGCAAGGCTATCACTCACCCCCCAGTGATGGTAGCGATAAAGCGTTTTTTTTCTGCGAAGGAAAAATGTTGTAGATTTTTGAGATGGGATAGCAAGAGCAGCAGTTAAGGTGACTGCCCCGACTCAAAAATCTACCCGGTATAATGATGATCTATTCCAAGTGTAACATTAGACGTCCACCAGCTGTGTATATGCGATCTAATAAAGCTAGCAAAAAGGATGCGATATATTATTATTACTCCTTAAATAAACATTTTGTACTAAAAGGTAAAAGTACTTATGAAAAGTCAACAGTAAGATTGTAACTGAGCCCTATAAGTTGCTATTACCGATCCATCGGCCAGAGCCTTCTGCACATTAGGCAAGTCAGCAGTTGGCACCCAGCATTCGCCGATCAGACATTTCTTAGTGACGTCCATGTTGAACAGGTTCAGCGTGTGATAGATTGCCTTCATCTTGCGCACCATGATGGTCCAGCTAGCGAGCTCCTTAGCCACGCTCATCAGCACGCGTTGTCTGTGATCGCGGGTTTGGTTCAACACCTACAATAGATAATATTTTCTGTGTGTTTTATTTTTATTTTATAATGGCATGGGTTTGATAAATTGCAATCCAAGAACGTTGATGATAAACAGACGATGTGTTAGCGATGTTCAATATACATCGTTTGTTTTCGTTACTCGGATGCGTCAGCAAGAGTTTATCATCTATTAATCATAACCCTGCGTATTCTCACGACTACAAAAAATCTTTCAACTTGCACAAATAAAAGAGAGTTATAAATTAACTTTTGGCTATACTTAACACATTACGTACCATATTAAGATCTTCAAGCCTTGTGCGGACGCCTTTGACCATGTCTTGTCTCTCGCTGTTGGACGGCGGGCACGGGTACAGCGACGCGTGGAATCCGGCGCACACCTTCTTTATACGCGACTTCAGTTGCTCGCCTTGGAAGAACGCCACGAATACGGTTTTGTAGATTTCGTTACCCTGAGAAAAAAATGTTGGAATTTTGGTACCCACTATTAATTTCGATATCGAACACTAGAAGAGGTCTGTGGGCTAGAATGTGAAAAACAATGCGTCTCCGCTTCTTTTTATTGTGATTGGTTGAGAGACTGATGTATCGGTATTTTGATGTTTGTGATTGATCGAGAGACCGATACGTTAGTCTCTCAACCAATCGCAATAAAACGAAGCGGAGACGCATCGTGTTTTTTTTTTTCACGTTCTAAGCCCCCTGGTATATATATTGACTTTAGTTTTTACAAACAAAGCCTACATCTACTGCATCTAGTGTTGTTAAAAAAATACTTTTGATGGATACTGGCGTATGATCCATGAAAAACAATAAACAACTTATAGCATTGGACGATAATAATCTAGATGGGAATGGAACGGTCTGCCGAGACAATGTCTGGAGGTTCGAAACTCAAGGCACACACCTCTGACTTTTCAAAGTTGCGTGTGTATTGTTTATCAATTATCGTTCACTTTAACAGTGAAGGAAAACATCGTGAGGAACCTACATACCTGAGAATTCTCCATAAGAATTTCGAGGGTATGTGAAGTCTGCCAACCCGCACTAGGTCAGCATGGTGGACTAAGGCCTAACCCCTCTCAGTAGTAGAGCAGGCCCGTGCTCAGCAGTGAGCAGTATATAATACAGGGCTGGTATTATTAACTTTGAAAGTTTTTCTGGGACAAAAACATTTTCCTGGGATAAAAAGTAGCCTATAGCACTCAGGAGTTATGTAGCTTCCTATTAGTGAATTTTCAGTAGTTCCTGAGATTAGCGCGTTCAAACAAACAAACTCTTCAACACAATATTAGTATAGATAGCAAAGTGTCCTCACGGTGGCAGGATCCTCGAGCGGTTTGTCGAGCTCGGCGCGGCGCAGGAACACGTTCCCGCGCGAGATGCGCCACAACATGCGCTCGAACGCGGGCACGCGCTCGCGCTGCACCACGCCCGCCACGAACCCGAGCCGCCCGCGCGCCGCCGCCTGCTGGCCCGTCTCGTCTGATATTAACGATCTGGATAAGAGCAAGTCATCATCATAATCATCTTCCTGCCCTGGTCCCAAATTACTTGGGGTCGGCGCAACATGTTTTTCTCATCCATTCTCCTCTATCTTTCGTCATCAAGTCATTCACGCCCTTTTCTTTCATATCATCTCTTACACAATCCATCCACCTCTTGTTTGGTCGTCTTCGACATCCATCAACACTCAAATTCATCACTCGTTGGGTTTTGGGTGGACAAGAGCAAGTAATCTACGTATTAAATGACGAAACCCTACGCTGTGCCGAAACATTTTATTTTTTTATGGTATCTAATGACGAGACGAACATGCCGTTCAACTGATGGTAAGCGATACGACCACCCATAAACAGTAGAAACACCGTCCAGAACCTTGGGTTACAAAATACTGTGTGGCATTCAACTGCGCTCGTCATCCTGAGACATAAGATGTTAAGTCTCATTATATCCTGTAGTTACACTGGCTACAATGCCCTTCAAACCGATACACAACAGTGCATGCACACTGCTGCTTGACGGTAGAAATAAACATTGCGGTGGTACCCACCCAGACGGACTCTTGCATATGAGTCCTACCACCAGTAAAACATGAAAATTACATTGAAAAAAATAATGACTACCTTGTAAAAACAACAAAAAAAGAGGCAGGGACATGCTCGAAAAAAATATCGCCGCTTCAGTGCGTAAAGATTAACTAAGAACTGAATAAATAAAAAACAATCAACTGGGAAACTTAGGAATACATATTCACTTCATAGGACTCTCTTTTATAAAGTTTATATTTTAAATTTATTTTATACTAGATTTTGCCCGCGGCTCCGCCTGCGTTAAAAAGTTATTCTGAGATAAAAGTCCCGCTTTTAATTTTCCCGGGATAAAATGTAGCCTATGTGTTAATCCAGGACATGATCTACCCGTGTGCCAAAGTTCATCGAAATCCGTTCAGTAGTTTTTGCGTGAGAGTAACAAACATCCATACATACTTACAAACTTTCGCGTTTATAATATTAGTAGGATTTATTAAGAAAATTACTTGGTCAAAGAATCCATTCCGATTTCTTCTTGGGCGTTGAAGAACGCTTCGGTTTTTTCGAGAACATGTCGCAACTCGGTAAGTTCTAAGTAGTTTTGCTTCAGGTTAACTGCGTTGTGGGACAGTTCAAGTATCTCGTTTTCTGTCTTCTCTAGGTGAGCCTGAAATGTACATTCATTTGTATTTCTTGTAACCATTGTCCTAGTGGTAATACGTTATTTCATTACTGAAAATAATGGGAAGATAGTAAATTATGTTGACGAATTGTAATTTACGTCTACCTACTTTCAATGTTAAGGCATGTTTATCAGTCATTTCAATGCGTTTACTTTTACTGTTGGAACAAAGAATTCTAAACAAATCCATAAGTATAAGAGAACCGAAAAACAAAATTATTATAAGTGTATTGTAGCAGGTAATGTAGCATTGTACATTTAACTCAGGTATTTACCTCAAGATCGATGATTTCCCTGGGGTTGGGCGCTCTGGGGGCTTCCTTAACAGCGGGCACGTGCACTCCATCCTTGTGCACTTCGGCCTCGATGTAGCGCAGTTTGCGTTCCATCTCATCGCAACGGCGGACCTCGTTGACGAATTTTCTTTGGAATGCATTTACGTCGGGGTTTAACTGTCAACAAAATAGTGTAGTTTCAATGAAATATCATTGTATAGTTTAGTACATTAATAGTATAAATATTAATTATAATAACATACAAATATTACAACTCAATTACTTGTAGTTTTGCGGTCGATGGCACTTGGCGAAATATCTTTCTACTTATTTCCCTTCGTCGTAGTCAGTATTTAGCTTCATTGGCCTTGTAATATGTCAGTTGTAAGGAAATTAAATTGCGTGAAGTGCACTAATGCATCTAAATTTACGAATTTTATGGTCTAAACATTACATTTATAGATTACTGCGCATCGCGCTGCAATAAGAGGAAGTGTGTACTTGATATTTTAGTATACTACTTTTATTTTTTGCGATGGCATTATGTAGTTAAGTAATATAATAACCGTAATAATAACTCATAAGAAACCTCTCGCCAAAATCGACATAAAAAAAAACACAGAGGAAAGAAGTGCGTATTATTCATGGTATTATTTTTTCACTACATATTTATAATTCAACATATTATATATCGTGCAAAAGTGCTTTTATAATAATTTTAAAGAATACAAATAATAAATTCAAAGGTTTGTAATATTAGAATATTTCCTTCGCATGGCAACAAATCCATACTTGCATTTAGCCGGTGTTTTTACGCCCATATCCGGTGCAGCGTTCCCGCAGAGTCCAGGGTCGGCCATTAGGCCATCGGTCTAGGGTTGCCACCATTTTTGTTTAAATAAAGTACAATCGTTATTTAAAAGTAGAAAATAAAGTACTTGGTATTAAAATAAAGTATGACTTTCTTACTTTACTATTTAGCTCAACAAAGTATTTTATTATTAGTATTATTTCATTACATTTTACAAGATTTTAAAAAAAAGAAAATTATCTCTGCTAAACAACTGCATATTTCTTTCGTCTCGCCATTTTCAATTTATCACAAATAATTTGTAAATGCTGACAAGGCGGGTATCGACGGTGGCTATAATAAAATTTCCTACAGCCAATATTTCATTGTATGTCATACTTATTGTGTAAAACAAATGCTAGAAAGCAAATCGAGCTAAATAATGTATTTTCGCGTACTTTATGGTTCCCGTATGGAGTACCTGAAATAACGAACAATATTATAAAGTACGGATGGCAACCCTAGCCATTACATGTACATACTCTACACTCGTTTTACTTTTTAGTTTGGCACACGTAGATATACTGAGAATTATTTTTGTACTAGATTGGCTTACATACATAGTAAGTTGATTATTTAATTACTCAATAAAGGTCGTCGTCTTGTAATTGCCTTTTTTTGTCTTAAGCGAGGTAAACAAGGCGGACTACTTGTCTATTATTATCAAGTTCCTTGCGACTCCGCTGGCATGATAAGACCAGCCTTTTCATCCAGTTTCACCCAAATGCTATCAGTCGTCAGCGGTTTCTCTATTTACTGCTAATAAATATTGAAATAGATCTATCTAGACTTTGCATTTTTAATATGCCTACCACTTGTTTTATAGGTACCTACATTATACTATACGATATACCTACATCATATCATATTAAAGTATTTTTTTATTGTATTGAATGTCGAGACGAGCATGCCGTTCGCCTGATGGTAAGCGATACGACCACCCATAAACAGTAGCGAGACTATTCAGCACCTTGAGTTACAAAGTACTGTGTGGCATTCCACTGCGCTCGTCACATTAGGACATAAGATGTTAAGTCTCATTATGTCCAGTAATCACACCGGCTACAATGTCCTTCAAACCGAAACATAACCGTGCATGCACACCGCTACTTGACGGTAGAAATAGATATTACGGTGGTACCCACTCAGACGGACTTGTAACATATCAGAGATCTACCACCAGTTATAATAAATATCATTGTGCACAATTAGACTGCCTCGGTGGCGTAGTTGTATTACAGTACGACTGCAAAGCTGAGGTCTCGGGTTTGATCCCCGGGTCGGGCAAAGGGATATTGAGTTTTTCTATTCAGTATCAGCCCGGAGTCTGGAATATGTGCCCGATATGGCGATAGGCTCGCCCCCTATCACATCATGGGACGGAATGACGGCGAAAAGTGGGTGCACTAGTTGCGCCTCTGCCTACCCCTTCGGGGATAACAGGCGTGAGTGTATATGTATGTATGTATGTATGTATATATATGTGCAAAATTATTTTGCTTCTCGCTTCACGTTTGTAGAACTCTAGTACAAGTAGACTTATAACATTGTTTCAACATAGAGATTACACTCACCGTAAACATTACAAAATTAACTTTCAAATACTTAGCTTCGTCATTGCTGCAATATTTATAAATAAACGCAGTGTGAGATAACGATACATTATTCAGAGCTATTTCGTAAAAAAATAAACACATCGGAAAAATATAAGGGATTTATAATAAAATATTTTCTCAAAAAATATCTTCTATTAGAACTCCAACAATTCTACATAAACATTCTGATAACCAGAGTATCAGTTATTTTAATATGATACCACTTTTGCTGTCAAATATATCACTTATGCTAATCTTGTCAGTTCGATTTGCTGAGACAGTACCTCGGAAGATACAATTTTGTCGCAATACGGGATATAAATCAGTCGGACAGTTGGTGACAAAGCGTTATTAAAAGCCTGCCTATAACCAGAAGCAAACAATACTGAACGTTCATCTTTTTAACAACTTTGTACAAATAGAAAAGAAAGATATAATGTTTTGTCATTTATTCAGTGAGTGAGTTTGGTCTTGTCATTTACGTACGCCACTTTGCAAGCTCGTTTCGTCTTTAGCTCCACCAATAGTTAGATCTAACATTTAAGTATACATTGGATTATTTGTAGGTCGGTTCTAAGTATTTTAATTAAATAGAAAATTATCAGGTATAATTGAAAGTAAAAGTATATTATTTCGTGAAGACACTTATTTGTCGGAGTAAAACTACTGCAGCATGAAATGCCTCTCTTGTGTGCATAGGAAGCAGAATTTTCTTATTAACAAACAATTTCATCTAAACAAGTAGCACAGATTTAATTGTTTTACTAATTACTCCAGTTTTTTTAAGTCACGAATTAACGCTATCTCTCGAGGTTTGCGACACACTAGTTAAGTGTAATAAACACATTTCAGAGTGCAGTTTTATGGTTCTATTTATGCAGCTATTGATTATATATTTTGTATCGTTACAAACACACCTACCGAAAGAGGCATTCTCTAAAAATAGTAACTACTCAACAAAACAAATAGTTATTTGTGTTTTACTAATAAGAATGAATAAAAAATTGTAAGAACAGGACGAATCTTACGTGTATTTTTAATGTACATAATACCTACAATATTAAAACTTATGAAATCCAGATTTCCTCGCACTAAGTAAGGCTATAATTTATTATCCCATTACTCGCGGAGTTAATATCTGTCTAGTCGATGTAGTTGTAGAAATCTTATGATTGTAATTCTTATCTCCATTCGTTAAAGCGAAATTGTTTTTCGTTTCACGTATTGGCTCATAATGTTCTTTTATCGTAAGAGCGTGAGGTGTAAACATTAACGTAACACTCATTGATACACGCCTTGATTTTATAAAACCGCATTTACAACATTTGTTTATTGTGAAACATTTCCTTTTTCCTTATGGTCCAAGGGAAATTTGTAATTTTCAATCTTAGTCACCATATCATCCTTCAACTTACGTCGATCTCTTAGCATGCTATTCCTCATGCGAACGCCAATGGTGACTGCACATATACTCCGCAACGAGCGTATTTCCACCGCATTTATTCGACTTTCGTGCTTCTTTTGCCAATCTCAACATTCACTTCCATACATAAGTGTCGGCACCAGCACACCATTGTGAATAACCATTCTTGCCTTTTCAGACACCCCCTGGCTACTCACTATTGCAAGTACACAAACCAAAGATTTTTTTTATTCTTGGGACAAAAAACTTAAAAAAAAGTTTGTATAATAAAATGTAATAAAAATATATTATTATATTGTGCCAGCAATGAGAACCCTCATTCTGCTCCATGCTGCAGTACTGTCTAACCAATACAGCAGCGCTGATTTTCAATGAGGGACCGTCATACACTTGTTCCACTTGCTCACCATCTATACTAATGCTAGATTCTGTAGCATTTTCTTCTCTTTTTATCTCCATCACTTTCGTTTTGCTCGCATTCATTTTCATCCCCTTATCCTTAAACACACCATTCACTAAAGCATAGCATGTCTTGCAGCTCCCTCGCCGACGGTGCAAGTAAAACTTGATCGTTGGCATAAAGGAGACACTTGACACGCCACTCATATATTCTCAGTTCACATTCTATCTCTTTCAGAATTGAGACACAGCTGTCCATATAGAGATTGAAGAGCCATGGACACGCAACACATCCCTGTCCTAACACCCTTTGAGATGTTAAACCACCCTGATTGCGCTCCACTTACCCTTATTCAGGCTTTGGAGTTCTCATAGAGAGACTTCAAGGCCCTCACCAGGCGACCCTCAACCCCATATGTTAACGACAACGGTGCTCACAGTTCATTCCTCGGTACACGATCATAAGCCTTTTCGAAATCTACGAAGGCACAAAAGACTTTTTTTGACTTATCCAAATGTTTTTCCGCTATGCACTTTATGGAAAAGACTTCATCTGTAAAACCCATTCCGCTCCTAAAACCTACTTGCACATCCTACACATTTTCTTCAGCTTCATTTATCACTCTTTTAATCAGGACCTTTGCATACAATTTACCGACAACACTGAGAAGGCTTATTGCCCGGTAGTTTTTGCATTTTCACCCTTTGCCCCTTGTGACCCTTTGCCCTTGAAAATGGAGATGATGATGACTTAGCACCAGTCTTCTGGTACTCGGCCCTCCCTCAAGCACATATTAAAAAGTACCTAGCTAGAATAATCTTGCTACTACGTCTTTTATGAATGCTAATATAAATATGTAGTCTAATTTAACCACGAAATGAATATTTACGTATCTATAAGAATACGTATCTATAGTAAATTCATTTATTTTTTTATGGCATTGAATGACGAGGCGAGCATGCCGTTTGCCTGATGGTAAGCGATACGACCACACGTAAACAGTAGCAACACTAACCAGCACCTTGACTTACAAAGTACTGTGTGGCATTCCACTGCGTTCGTCATCCTGAGACATAAGATTAATTATGTCCAGTAGTTACACTGGCTACAATGTCCTTCAAGCCGAAACACAACAGTGCATGCGCACGGCTGCTTGGCAGAAGAAATAGACATTGCGGTGGTACCCACCCAGACGGACTCTCACATATGAGAGACCTACCGCAAGTAGGTAATTAATTCATCTAATTCTACAATAAATCAACTCGACTCATAAAAATAAAACACCGATGCCAAAGTCTTAAAATTGAATGCATTAATATTAAAAGCTTTTATCTTGATAGGATGCAGAATACATAGGTAATGTTTATTTCGATGTAACTTGCATAAGTGATATGATGTAATGAAACCGATATGTGTTGTTTTATGATATAGATACTTACATAGGTAAGGTACCTAAGGTTTGAGTAGAGAAAATTTAAGATTGTTAATCGATTTGGACGTATAAGGGAAATAAAACATAAAAGGATTAGTCCTTGGATACGTCAAAAATACGTCAGTTATTGCTCTGGACTGAAATGGATATTCTGATGACGCCTAAGGATGACGCTTGCCACTCGCTGTAACAACATGAACGAACCTAAAGACGACTAATAGTGAGTGTCCTAGTTGCATCTCTGCTTGCCCCTTTGAATGTTCCGAAGTAGGCTAGTATTCTATTATTTACAATACACATAGGTACATAATACAAACATTCAAGTTACACTTTGATATAGTACACACGGCAATTTATACGCACGCGTCTTGTTTTCTCAAGTTGGTTCGCCTCGGGGCACGAGAGACCCAACCTCGGTAAACCACCTTCGCACAGCCAGAGTAGCTACCTTGATGAAACCTTTTTCACGTGACCGTACGACCAAGTGCTAATTACTATGCATAAAATTGCTCTTTTTGCGACTGAATTTTAATACTTCATTGAAATTCTATAATCTGTATTAATATTATACGTTATTGATTAATTAAGAAATTTGAAACAACTGTATGTTTTGCTTCAGAGATACCTATCATTGTGATAACAGTTTTAATTATGTATCAAACGATATGGAATCAGTTTACTTAAGAAAAACAACGTTGGCATGCTTAATTTGTAATTTTAATACTTGTTTCAGTAACATTTTTTGATGTCGTACAATCTGTCTGAAATGTGTTCAGAATAACAGTTTAACCTACTTCGGATGTTAAATTATTGCATTTATCATTCGAACAAGCAATGCGAAGGTTACTTTCCATAATGTTATCACTTATTACGTTATGTCTGCGGTTTTAAATAATATTTGTTAACCCTAATGATAGCCTCTATGGATCCGAGTAGTAACCGTTTATTTATCTTCTTTCTACATTTGCCATCGCATGTATAGGTAACGTTATTGACATACAGGTATTTTAAAGTTTAAACATTAGCGTATTAATTTCAATAAATGATCCCAACTACTATTTTTGTATTTACAGCGAAAATTGACCCACCAAAAATATGTGTGTTGGACATGCTTACGAATGTCCTATATCGACTGGCTATTTGTTATCCTTAATAAGAGAATGAGAACGTTTATTGACATCAGCTATAAGTTAATATTAGATACTCACATCTCTGAACTGGACGCTGCCAGCTTCACCGAGCTCCGAGACGGAGGTGTAAGCCGCCTCAGGCTGGATGAAGAGCTGGCACAAAGCCATCTCCTCGCTTCGGAACATGGCCCCCATCTTGTGGCTTGATTATGTCCCCCTCTTTCTAAAACAAAACATTCAACGTTACAAATACTCGGCCTTATTTTAAACAATGACAAAATGTTTATAGTTTGCTTTATGTTCCAAAGTCTAGACTGCATTGTTTGCTACATTTATTTGTTTAAAGTTTGCATTATAATGTAAATCTTAGAAAATCTTGTAGATGATCTCACACAGTACGATGGAATATTCTTGTAACGGTTCAATGAATTATCTTATACGTACACAATGATTCGGTTTCTGGAAATAACCAACTCTTAGAAAAATAAACGGTTATCGTGCTTATTATCATAGAGCATACTTAAAAATGTTTTGCAAACGTTCAATGAACCACTTAATTTCAAAGAATCTGAGGAGCGTGAAATGCAATACCAGAAAATACTTTAAGTAATGGCATTTATTTTATAAATGTTAGTAAACAATAATAATTAAAAGTTACCAAAAAGAGAGCAACATTTTATGGCCGTATTCCCTTTATCCCAAATTCGGCCCTGACCTTATAAGCTCGATTCGTATGTCGACTTATAATCCTATAAAATCAAATATGCCATTGTTATACTTGTTTATAATACATTATTGTTATAGTTTATGATTTATTAAGCATGAAACTAAATGCCTCACGTTTGCTTTCTTGGTGGTCACATGACTCATATTATGAGTGCCAACTTTATTAATACAAAGTATTTAGGAACCTAGGTAATTAGCTTTACACGTTTTAAAATTTACACCGTCATTGTATTATATATTTTAGACCTAAAACTATAGGTAAGGGGTGATGTTGATCTAACATAACGCTCTTTGTGCTAAGGTAGAAAAAAAAGTATGGTTCCATAATATTTTCGATAACACCATGGTGAATTCCCAGTACCTATAAAACATTTTGATGTGAACATTTCTATACAAAACTGTAACGTAATAAAATGTGATCGCGGTCACATCTCACTGAAATGAGGACAAGTCTTTTATCAATACTACACCAACAAGGTTGACGCTGATTAACTATTGCAAAACTTAAGTGTTTATGAGTAGAGGGGCTTATTAAGAGTGGAAACACATTTCACTATCCACATTTCATAAACTAGTGCACTACAAACCTATTAGTATATATTGGGTAGGTAGCTAGAGTAGGCACCACGTAATAGTTTCTTTTTATTACCTCCCAAAAAACAGATAACTTGTTCTTTCAGTTTTTAATTGGTAAAATATTCAGTCGCACGGTTAGTCATGATTCATAAATTATGATCGAATAATACCGAACAAGTGCACTACTTTTTAAACCAATTTATACCTGAACGGGTTGTGAGCGCTAACCGTATCAAATATTCGACACGCGTACTCATGCGTGCAAAGCGGTTTTGTATCGCAAATATTGAGAGACCACATATTATGTAAATCGTCGCGGCCAGAGACCATTTAGAATAGAAGTTTAAATGTAAGCACAGTTTTCTGGCTGAATAATGAAAAAAAAAAACAGTAATAATAATCCTCTTATGTGAGTGTTAAGTTTCTAAAGTATTATTCATAAGTACATAATACAAATACAATTACCTACCTACCTATTTAACAGGACCTAATCTATACTAATATTATAAAGCTGAAGAGTTTGTTTGTTTGTTTGAACGCGCTAATCTCAGGAACTACTGGACCGATTTTGAAAATTCTTTCACTAATAGGAAGCTACATAACTCCTGAGTGCTATAGGCTACTTTTTATCCCGGGAAAATATTTTTGTCTCGGAAAAACTTTTTCACGCGGGCGGCGCCGCGAGCACTACTAGTTATATTTTAAAACCCAGATCTAATATTTTCTTATTATCTGAACGATTCAAACCACAGTGTATCGCAATACAAAGCCACGCACTCTACATCCGATAAAATGATTTGAATGAATATAAATAATGCGCCAATCTTTATCGTCCTAAACCTGTATAAAGAATAAAAAAGAAATCCATAAACAGCTAAAGGCACTGCTATTGCAAAAAGCCATCATTACAATCATTACGTTTCCACTCAGTGAAGCAGGAATTAAAATTTCGCGGTCATTTCCAAGGCCAATAGGTTTTACGCTTTTTTGTTCCATAGAGAAGTTAGTCTGGCGTTAAAGTTTTGTACCTTGTTTTTTCTTTTGTTTGTAACAATGTGTTTAAAAAATACTTCCTAAATAGCTTGGGTGCCTTTGTTCATTAAGAACTTATAGTGATAGTGAATTATAATTAAATTAATTTATTATTGCTTTTTTATTTTATTTGTGACTGCTGTTATCTGGTTTCAATGTTTACTATATTTTCCCAGGCACATTGTACTCCAGGCTTGCATCGTTTGGCTATGACTAAAGGCAAGACTATATAGCATACATATACTGCCAATAGTACGTATATTACTATACGTACTGGCTATAGTAGGTACGTATATTACTATACGTACTATAGCCAGTGGTTAAATTCGAAGATACTTAGAACCAAATCAAATGGATGCCAAATTTTGCTATCAGAAGGAATAGCTACAACCTGCAACTGTTTATCTGTAGGTAGATATCTAAATGCAATTTTCGCTAAATCATTGTAGCATTTAAATACACATAAGTAATAAACAAAAAATACATCAAATCCTACTAATATTATAAACGCGAAAGTTTGTAAGTATGTATGATGTTTGTACTCTTTCACGCAAAAACTACTGAACGGATTTCTATGAAATTTGGCACACGGGTAGATCATGTCCTGGATTAACACATAGGCTAGATTTGCTCCCTAAAAACATTTTAAAGCGGGAGGAGCTGCGGGCAAAATCTAGTCTAGTAGTTAATATTTTATCAAGTAGGTAGGTACTCAGTATAATACTATAACAATAATTTTCAAAAAGTATATCGAATGGTTCCTTGCAAGTCCCCTTTTGCCTTCAATCGTTGGCACCTCAATAAATGGATTGCTTATTTCCTCATTCAGACACAAGCGCGAATAACGATATCCAGTGAAGTATAGTTTTTGAAACGATGTAGAGGCAATCTTGACTATCTCGAATGTTCTCGAGTGCAACTAACGTAAGTATTTATCATAACAATAATCGACAAGGCAGTTAGAACGATTAGTAACGTTTGCCACACGTAAACAATACCACAGAGATTCAGTATTTCCATATGCCCACATATTTCAATGCTTGCTACTTCTTTTAGGCCGTAAATCTCATTTGAATAAAGGCAGCTTATAATAGATCTAGATAGTAACCGTAAAAAACGATATTTTACACACTCCTCACATAAATATTCATGACTTGTTTTTACGTTAGCCTAATTTTGTTTACAATAAAATTGACGGGTACAATGTTTCCCCGCTAGAGAATGTACAATGTATAGTCACCAGTATAAGTAGCTGAACCAATTCAAAATTTCAAATTGCCTAAATACTTTTGTCCTCTTATTAATCTTTTCTTTTTCTCTTCACAAAAATAAAGGTGATTTACTTTACTTCATACGAAGTTTTTTTTTCAGTTTAACCTAAGTATAGGCGATTTGAAATTTGGATTTTGTACAGATATTTATGCTGCTGGCTTTACACTGCGCGAGAGTTAGTAGTTAACTAGACATTGAATTGGAATCACTCAAGGATTTTACCGCGAGCGCGATATATAAGAGGAAAAAATATACACTTAATATACACGATGTAAATCTTATTACAAACATAGAAAAATAAATAATTTTAATTATGGCATCCCACAGTTTTGTTGTGATTTACTCACTTCCGTATGAAAAGTGCAAAACTTGCTTAACTTATGAGTAACAATTAGACACGAGGAAACCGTTTGGAAAAATTACACACACCACTCACTCCTGTTATCCCCGAAAGAGAGAACAGAGACGCATCTAGTACACCCACTTTTCGCTGTGCGTATTCCGTCCCATGATATGATAGGGGCGAGCCTATAACCATACGGGGTACTATTCCAGACTTCGGGCTGACACTGAGTAGAAAAACCCAATATCACTTTGCCTGACCTGGGGATCGAATCCGAGATCTCAGCACTGCAGTCGTACCTTAATACAACTAGGCCACTGAGGCAGTTGGAAGATTTAGTCAGCTCAATTTCCTATACTTAATAGTATGTACCTATTACACGAAGTGTGACATCAACAGGATAAAGATGAAGGTGCCGCTGAAGGCTAGTCAACATACCCGTAGGTGTTGATCGAACATGTGCAGCCTGAGGTCACTATCCGTCGTATGAGTTTCCGGACTCGATCAGGTTTCCGATTACCTGACCTCCGGCATTCGATAATGTCGCTTACAGAAATCGAAGCCAATGTAGCGATACCTACAATATTCATAGAAATCGTACTACCATGACTGCAATGGAACAATTACAATAATCTAAATAATGAGATGTGGTCACGCGGCAACAAATCATACAATACAAAAACGACTTCAATGACAAAGATCTATAATTAAAATGGATATCTACGATTTATTTAGGTACTGCAGGTAAAATATACACAGAATTTCTTTCAGAATTACGTACTAATGTAAGTGCCAATAAACCAACAGTAACAAAATTATCAACCCTGCATTAAATCTTGCTGAGTTTGCAAATCCTGAATCGTTTAACTTTTTTCACAAACACACACACACACCTTTCGCTTCTTATTCGACAGCCTAGTTGGAAATGGAACAGACTGCCACGACGTAGGTCCGCAGGTTCAAAACCCTTGGCACCTGTGACGAATTTACGTAGAAACTAATGTTGGTATTGCTTATCAATTATTATCGTTCGTTTTAACGATAAAGGAAATCATGGTGAGGAAACCTGAAAATTCTATTTACATAAGAAATTCAAAGATATGTGCCTACCTGCGACACGTTTTTCATATTCAATGTCAAAATCTTAACCCTTCAAGCCCCGCTTATATTTATATAGATGTATGGGAAAACCCTATATATATGGACACCGGTGTCCGTCGCGGGGCTTAAGGCTACTGCGAAAAACGAAATCCGAAACGTCGGTCCGAAACGAAGAAACGACGTACTTCGGATTTAACCTTACTACCAAATTACTTCGGATCCGTCACCGTTGAACGAAGGTCTCACGCAGTTTGCGACGCTTCCGACTTCGTTCAACACTTTCGTCACGCAACAACTCTTCATAAAGAAGGATCCGTAACACTTCGTAGTAAGAAAACGTGCGATCCGTCACCCGAAACTACGGATTTCGTTTTTCGCAGTAGCCCCTAAGGAGTCAACAACGTAAACGTAAAAATTTAAGCCACATTCACGTAGATATATAGTTGAACGTACAGATGCACGTCTGTTAGATCAAAGTTAAGATAAACTACGTATAAAGCTAGAACGTCATCGGTAAACAATTGCAATAAATGAGATAAACCAACTAAATTTAGCGTGTAAAGTGATGCAGACCACCGCTGGCAGGATATCCGTCTACGTTATGCGTATTAAATGGCCGTAAATAAGTTTAAAGGTATTAAATATAATTTACCGTTAAGTCATAATATAGTAAAGAGCCACGCTAACGCAATAATTAGTAATGCCATGAAAATAACTGCCTCGGTGGCGTAATTGTACTACAGTACGACTGCAAAGCTTAGGTCTTAGGTTCGATCCCCGGGTCGGGCAAAGTGATATTGAGTTTTTCTATTCAGTATCAGCTCGGAATCTGGAATTTGTGCCCGATATGTCGATAGGCTCGCCCCCTATCACATCATGGGAAGGAATAATGGCGAAAAGTGGGTGCACTAGTTGCGCCTCTGCCTACCCCTTCGGGGTTAAAAGGCGTGAGTGTATATGTATGTATGTATGAAAATAGCTGTTGAATAAAATTATGTTGGCGTTGAAAAAATTAAGTAAATGTAGGTACGATTTTATCAGTCACGTTAAAAGTGCACTAAGTATGTAAAACGATTTTCATATTTACAGTAACGTTGAATGCTATCCATAAGTAATTTAAAGGAAAAAGTCAGTAAAGAGTCAAGTAAACAAATTTTTGTTTGCTGTTTTGAAACGTTAGTCACTGAAGGTAAAGTTTACTTTACTCATGCAATTATTTCCATTACCTATGCATGGTTTACAACAACTTCGTCATTAATAAACTCACATCTAGTAGTCTGGACAAGGAATATTATTTTCTCATAAATTCGTTATGTATCCATAAATCATGAGGTAGACACGCAACGTAAAACCGTATAGGCATGATGAAAATAGGCATTTTAGTTCATCATGTCAATACCCACTGTTTATCTAAATAGTTTTTGGTCCCCTTAGTAAAGATGCAAATAAACTACGTGAAAACCTATGTATAGATAAATATGTATTTTGATATGAAGCACACTATTCCTAAAAGAACAGAGACCTATCTTACCCAAAATGCTCCCAATGTTGGTTACATACATTTCATATTTTACGTAGTGGCACAAAGCCATGTAATCACTTTTTTTGGATAAGCAATGCCTTAGCAAATAAGACCCTATATTTACTAATACTGAAACCACAAATACAAACAGGTCCATATTTCTATCACCATAAATAAATTCAATTGTAGCCACACCCGACGACGTTAGTTTTAAAGATTTTTACATTTTTTGAGTATAGAGTAGACCTACAATTTCCAAAATTGAAGAATAATTTATTCGTAGGCTTAGTTATATACGGGTTTATCAAATAATATAGGTATATGTATTTAGGTAAAGTTTTGATTACGTGTTTTTTAATAATGGAAATAGAATTAGATTTTTTTAAGATTTAAAAGAAAGATTTTATAGAGCTATAGATCCCTAAAAATAGGAAAGTCTTGATCACAATTATTATCTGTTTAGAAATCCTATTTTAAAACAACCTCACCAAAGTTTAAAGGAGGCTACAATCAAACTTATTTTTACAGTAATAGGGCGTATACTTATGAGTCATTCAAGGACGTAATGGAGACTGAAACGATTTCATACATTCTTGGGCCCAGGATGTAACGAGATGAAAATGGTGTGGATTAATAGATTCAGACTTATCGATCCCTCAGTGAAAATTCTGTATGTTTTTACAATCTGAGAACAGAGTTATTAGAGTTTTAGTAAAGGTAAGGTTATGTTACAAACATACTTTAACTAACAGCTAATTCCTGAAGTGACAAAAATGCTCTTTAAACACTAATGTGTATTAATATATTTAGTGGAGAATGTCTGAAGTCATATGAATGAACATCGATGACTTTCATAGATAGGTAACAGGTATGGAGTTATGGAAAGGATGTCTACATTAAAAAAAAAAACAAAACATTTCATTATAGTATTTTATTCATCTTCTATTATAATTAAAATGTCGTCAAGAATTTGTGCAGGTGGAACAATATTGTTTTGATGCCTAGCCCAGCTAAGATACCATATAATACACATAATATGAGCGCAGCAGCCTACAGTTCGTCTACCTACAATACAATTGCAATAATGCATCAATATAGCTTCCTTCCCTCTACGAGAGCTGTCGACTAAAGTATAAATAAAATAAGTTTTTCGACTTATATGTCGGGATTGTATTTGACCCCTAAGTAACCAGGAAGTACTGGCAGCCGACACCTCTCGAAGAAGGCTACTGCTAACCTCCCTGCACACTTCTATAATAAAACCATCATTTCCTCTTACGTGTTCACCATAATAGGAACGTGCCTGCTTGATTTGGTATGTTCCTAAAGAAATCATTATTAGTTCACTATTGGAGAGCTGTGGAAAATCGTTAAGATTATCATTGTGTATTGTGATTGTTTCAAAATTGGCTCGACGCTTATTGTAATTATTACTAATAATAAAATCAGCTAATTCGTTTTCTATGTTCATATACCTATTTATTTCTTGTATTATTTCCACAGCATCTACACGATCAACTATAGGAGGGTGAAACTTATTTAAAAGGGAAGCAGCCACCTCGAAATCTTTCATAAAATTTTTACTGGCTACATTGAAATAATTTTGCCGTAGTAATTTAAAATCCCGTTTAAATCTGCCGTTTACGACTTCAACCACCCAACGGCATATGGTGACTGCTCTTGATTTATTTGCATCAATAGTTGATAGCTGTGTTTCACCCTCTTCCAGCGAAGCAGGCACGTATGTCCTATATCCACATTGGTGCAATAAAGGTAATGAGTCACGGAAGCCCCTATCTAATATAAATGCATCACCTTGCTGGAAATATTCCCGTAAAGGTCTTCCATTTGCAAATTCTTTTTTCATAATATAGAAGTTGTAGCTGGGTACGGGCCTAAGACATCAAGAATATGCCCATCCGTACAAACAATTATAAATGGTTTCAGCAGATTTCGATACTTGTGCATGCTGTATGTTTTCTTTTGGTATAGATAATTTGAACTTTTTTCTACATAAGAATATGTTCCATCAAAAATGATTATTGGTTTGTCAACTCCTTCAAAGCTACCAAACAATGAATTTGGTATAGAAAGATTTCTTCCTACCACTTGTTGCCTGTTTATGTGGTTTAAACCAAGATGCATTGGTACAAAATATTCAGTGAGTAATTCTCTAACTTGATGTAACCATTTTTCTAGAGTTCGCCTCGAAACTTTTAATAAAGTTGCCAGCCTTTCATTGGAGTCCCCAGTTCTCAGTTTTATAAGATAAGTGGCTAGAGCTAAGGTCGCTTTTGGCATTTCCAACAAGTGAGGAACTTCTGTAAATATCTGATGGAACTGTGCTTTATTTAATCCAGTCCATATGTGCACAACATGGTCTTCCATGTCATGTATACTTTCAAAATGAAGTAATCCAGTATCCACAACATCTTTTAAGGACATCATGTCCTGAATATGTTTTGCAGTAAAAGACTGTTCATAATTGGATCTTAAACTGTCGAGAAAATCCCATGCTTCAATAACTAAATGTTGGCCACAAAGACGGTTATTTTCGGGGATGTAATATTTATATTGATTAAGCAACATTTTTCTGGTTGCAAGTGGCACTCTATACCTTTCTGTTCTTTGGCATCCTTCAATGAAACATCTTTCAGTTTCAATAGCTCTCATATATTCTGGTAAAACAATAGTAGATTCCGGTTGATTCCTTTCAATTCCTTCATTTGGAGATGTTGTAGGAAGATCCTGTGCCCGTGATTGTATTTGTTGAGGGTTGTCTGGTTCAGACGAAGTTGATGGGCCTGAGATCATATGGACAGCAGCTCTGTCTGCAGCCACCCAACAAGTATGGCATATATGACTTGATGCTTGTATCTGCAACATACATACATAATCAAGTTTGGAATTTATTGATAAAATTAAATTGTTGTAAATTACCCATCATGTATGATGTCTAGAAGCCGTTGTATTTAGATTTTGATTGAGAATACTAAAATACTGTTTTTTTCAACATTCTCACTCCACAAATGTATTAATAAATAAATAACAGATATAAAATAGAAAAAAGAATGTAAACAATGATATATGTAGTAACTTGTTAAAAAATATTTTACTTAGGGTGCGTTCCACTAAGCGTTCACGGCGCCCAAAATACTCTTTTGGCCGTTCCACATGGCGACTACGATCGTTGTGGTCGCAGCGAAAACGTCATTAATGACGTCATAACTCACGCTCACGAGAAGCCCACAACGACCCATCTCTGGAGGTGGGTCGAAGTGAGCGTTGAGAAAAATAGCAAAGTTGCCAAAACTAAAAAGTCGAAGTTTTCTATTTTCCCGATTATAATTTTCTAAAATTGTATTCCATTCTTCATCTGAACTGGGTGAACTAGTACTTTCGACAGTATTATTGCTTGCACGCATCATCAAATAACCTAGTGTTGTCGCTAAAGAGATTTTGAATCTATTTTAATGTAAAATAATTGAATACTTAATTGAAATTACATATAAAAATTTAATTATATATTTATTTTTCGACATAAACCAACTTCACTTATAATTATTAAAATTTACACTTAAAAACTCATTAAAACTTAATAATGGTAGCCTAACCTATTAAAGCTTTTGCTTTATTTTTTCTAGCTCGCCATTTGTATTATTTCCTCAACGCCCAAAACGCTCCACAATCCATTCCACTTAGGTTTACGATAACAACGCTCAGGACATGCTCAGGGCTTAGTGGAACGGGAAAACCCCTGGTCGTGAGCGTGATCGTCGTGAGTGCTTAGTGGAACGTAGCCCTAATGTGAGTGAGTTACTTTCATTTTGATTGGGTTACAGTATACAAAGTTACAAACACAAAATGTTGTATGTAAGTATGTTTTGTGAAGACATATGTAGTTGCGCAGACGGGTGATCAGTTCACATTCATTGGAACTATTTCACCCTTAATCCCAGTCACAACACAAAATGTTATGGAACAGGTCTAAGTATGAATTTAAAATAGGTATATTTTTAACATGCAGCAAACAAAATAGTAAATTAATTTCACTTACAGTTCGAGGAATAATCCACTCTTGTATAACATTATATATTTGTGATTCACGGATTGAATTGGTATGAAGTGAGTGACTGGTTCGTGAAGAAAGAGAGTGCCCGCAGCGGAGTCAAACTTTACGGTGACCAAGTAGTCTCCTTTGTTCATCAATGTTTGGGTTTTGTGCCAAGTCCCAGCATGATTGACAAATATAGTCATTACAGCTTACCTAAAATAGAACATTGTAAGCATTAGCCACATCAACAATACGTAATTAACTATAAGGAATTACGGTGTTATAACATTGTCTTATAAATAAATCTTTGCTTCAAATATAAATAATCGCCATATGACTTGAATATAATTAATATGTATTTTAAACATGCCATGATGGTAGGTGGTTTGATGAGGATATACTTACAGACTGAGGTGCAATCCATTGCTGAATCACTGACAGTATTGTGTCGTCGTGTAAGAGACGTCGGCCTAGCGTATTGCAGTGACTAGGGGCTATCCCACAATTCACACAGCGATCCATATTTTCATCAATATCCAATCCACAAGCCGGCGGTAAAATTCCAAAATAACAATTCCAGGTCCAACGTGTGAGCGATCTTCGGTGTCCAGAGTGAAAGCAAGGGTCGTACAAGGTAGGCAGGGTCAGTATCCGTATAAACAAAGCAGTAGTCCGTTGTATATGAGGAACAATCACGAAAACACTCACAACGCATCGGAAAGCACGAAACGAATGAGCAAAGAGCATTATAATACTTGCGAATGAGACAAAAGTTAAGAATTCCAATCAACACGTGTTTACAAATTACAAGTGACAGGCAATGTTGCCAACATTTTTTTTAACCCGCTAAAATGTCCCCACGGGAAACCACTAAAAGTAAGATCTTCTGTAAATCCACTAGAAATCTACTACAACTGAATTTCTGGTGAGCTTTTTATGTGCGTGGATTTTTCTGGCGAGTTATTTTTTATTTGCAATAGTGGTGTTTCTTACTATTTTACGTGTATTATGTAACAAAACGAGTAAGATATTTTAGTAAATTTTCCTTTTCCTCCCACTGATTTTTAAACTAATCAACTTAAAAAAAGCACCGGCTACATTACATAACATTTTTTGCGCTAAAAGGGCAGTCTTAACCACTAGTTTTAGTGGGAAATCCACTAATTTGGCAACACTGGTGACAGAACTAGCAAGAGCAGTACCAGAGATAGACTAAAAATATTTAGATTAATATTATATTAATCGATATGAAATCGATTATCATAATATTGGTATTTCAGTAACTTATAGGTATTTTATTTATTAATATGACTGCAATTAATTGCACTATGTTGCATATACGTATATATAGTACATTTAATTACTTTGAGTTAATTACATAGTGAAAAGGTTTTATTTTTGTTATGGTGCAATCGATATCTCAAAATCGATAATTTCACAAAAACATTCTTTCTCATATTTCTCCGCTTCCAGATTGACGATTGAGGCGATTTTTCATTTTCTAATATAAAAAAATATGCCTGATTTTTTAGATCATATTTCATCTTATTACATTTTGGGCCCACTACTCTCCGTCTCCTTTAAGATTACAATTAGTTACAGTAATTTGTACCTTATTTATTAAGACTCGACGGTACACATCCATTCATCGAGGGACAGAGCATATTATTGATAAAATAAAACTAACACTGAATGATGTTTAGAAAGTGAAAGTCATTGTAGAGCGTGAAGAGTTCAGATAGAGCTGGGACAAATTATTAGTTCATAATTTTGTTGACATTAAATCTATAGGGAACGTGCACGAACTATAGGGCAGCACAAAATCGACACAAGAGCTACACGTGAATAAAAAAGGAACTTTTCAAAGCTATAATTTATTTTTATTATGTCAAAAATGATAAAATTGATGGGATCCAGCCAAGGATCCAGCTGAATATTATTGATACCTAGCGTGGCCAGAATAAGCTTTTTTTAGATGGGAGCTAGCTATTTTAATATTATTGAAGCAAAATTAGGAGGTTATGTTCCCTTTATTACAGATTTGTTTGTATGAAATATTATCTTCAAACACCTTTATTTTTATAAATAACGTAATGAAAAATTTCTAAATGCTTTGAACTCATAATTGTGTATGTTTTATACAGCTTTTATTATTTTTGACGATTTTCACATAACTACGGAATGTAAGTGCTTAGGTATGTACTATTCTTGGGAACCTAATAGAATTTCACACCATTTGATTTGTTTATTTTTAGGTTTTGGAGCATCCAGATACACAGCAATACATTATCAACAAATTAAATGTTATTTTTCATCCTTTTAACCTCTTGCGTACATAGCGCTGGCCACACTGGCGCAAGCGCAATTTTTCGCGTGTCTGTCAACACGCGAAAATCGACCTACACGCACACACATAAGGCGCGTCAACACGCACACATATCGAGTTTGACAAGCTGTCAGACCGGCCCGATTGGGCCGGTCGGGGCTCGAGAGGTTGAATATTTTAAGTTAATGAATGGCAAGTATCTATGGGCTAAAAAAGAGTCAGATTGCGCTACCAGATGGCAGAGCTTACGACGTGCACGTTTCCTATAGGGATATTATCAAGTGCACAATGACGAGATGACATAATGTATGGAATATTTTTGGTGTCGATAAAGTACTTAGTACCGAATGTAAGTTCTTACAAGAAAAAAACAATAGGTGATCAATTTAAGATATCTCTATATGTACACATTACCTACACGTAGATATACAAGTTATTAACAGATAGGAGGTAAACGAGATCTTTGAATAACTTGAACGTTATCTTGGTGTTGCAAGATTCATTATCTAGAGCACGTGACGACAATCTTCTTAGTTCATCAAAACACCAAGAACTATATATTCAAGTGGATAACCACTGGAAATAATTCTATATTCATTAAAATATTTAAATTGACTGCCTTAGTGGCTTAGTTGTATTACGGTACGACTGTAATGATGAGGTTTCGGGTTCGATCACACGGTCAAGGTGATATTGGGTTTTCTATTCAGTACAGCGACTATATTCAGTATTAGCCCGGAGGGATATGGCGATAGGCTCGCCCCCTATCACATCATGGAATACGCACGACGAACAGTGGGTGCACTAGTTGCGCCTCTGCCTACCCTTCGGGGATAAAGATGTGTGTGTGTATGTGTATTTAACTTGATTTGTATGGGTCCCGTATGATGAGCTTTAATCGCCTACAATTCGAATAAGTATATAGAGCACAATAATCTCTCTAAGTGTCTATACATACATTCAAATCGATTTTAATGCTTTTTATTGTCCAAGAAAAGTGACAAAATGTCGTTCGATATAGAGCTGGATGCAACTCTATGACTTAAAAGCATCGAGAACTTGAAAAACCTTTTCATTGCATAGTTAGGCCTTCAATAATAAAAATAAAATACATTGAGCATTTATTCCATACTCATCGGCGCTTGAATAACGAGCGAGAATATGCAAAGATTTACAAATAATTCTTTTTTTCGTCTTTTTAAAACTTTACAGTACCGAAATGTTCTTTATGAAATTGCCCATATAATAGTGATGGTTGCAAATTAAATTTATGTGTACCTACTATAGGAGGATATGCATAGAATTAAGCATTTTAGTGGCATTTTCATCATGGAATTAATGAAACAATTCACAATGTAAAAAATTAAGACAACAAAAGTAAAGATAACATATTGTATAAATATAATGTGTAATTTTTTCCTTCTATATGTATTATACATTTCGGATAGCTACTAAAAATACGAATAGCATGCAGTTTTCCTGGAGGCACCCTCTTACCTAAAAGGCATAGTCAAAAGGAAATTGAAGAACATTAAGGGCATAATCACGGGACTGAGGAAATGCAACATTACCTACTACACTTTAGAAATAATTATTTCCTAAAGACTCATGTATGAAACCTTCACCATTAGATAGTGGTAATAATATATTACCTAGCCGACAATTTCAATGTGACGCAGACGCAGATAGCGCCGTAGATGACAACGACTTTACTAAGACTTTATCCTCATTAACAGAGTAATTTTTGCACGAAGTCATAAATAAATATGACAATTGGCATTTCAAAATTACTTTGTTCAGTAGTAGGTACAGAGCAAATATTATTACTTACAAGAATATTAATGAGATACGTCTTAACTCTTAACCAAATATTGTCAAAAGAGAGCGTAAGATACGTTAGTCCTTGATAGTGAATAGGAGTTAAGCTTCTCATAATAAAATTCCAAACACCGCGCCGATACATAGGCAGGTATAAAATATTAGCTATTTAGGTACATTCGTTTGATCTCGCCTGAAATGTTAGCTGCATAGCAAATTGTTTGTATGTACAGTCAGCTACAAAAGTAGCTGAACATTCCAAACTTCAAGTCGCGTCTTTACTTTCGTTTTCTTAGCAATTTTTGTTTTATCTTCACTAAAACAAAATATAGGCGATTAACTTTACTTCCCATAAAGAAAAAAAAATGTTTCAATCAAATTTATCGCGTGGAGGTGATTTGAAATTTTTGATTAGTTCAGCTATTTATGTGACTGACTGTTCTTCATAATTAACCGTTGAATAAGAAAAAGCGACAATAAAATCCTATGAACTCGAACACAGAACGATTGTTCAAACACATGAGTATAAGATATAAAATATTATCTTTGAAAATTTGATCTTTTTGAAGTACATTGCCGAAGATAAAAACAACGTGAAGCCCAAAACAAAGGTCGCCTTGTAGGTCTTATAATAGCGATCTGAATTCAAGGTTTCAGGTTCTATCCTGGTCGAGCAATCAAGTTTGTGTGGAAATTGTGCTCAGTATAGCAAGTGGATAGGTAACTTCCTGTCATACTAGATGGTTAAAAAAAAATCGGCGAATTATGATTGCACTAGATAACAGATACCTTTGCTACATATTCAGGTTTTGCACTGCGTAATATACAAATAAAACATTCACAAACGATGCAATAACGACATATATAAATCAGAAATTATAAACCTTCCGGTACTACAGACACACATTGCCGATTTCCTTGCAATGTATAAATGGTAAGTAGTTGTTTTAATGTATAAAGAAATGGTTTAGTATTTCAAGGTTACCATATCTTAATGTCAAGTTATTTTGCAATAAATATTCAACGTACCTATGCGGGAATAGCCATGTAATAGGCACCTACGTAATGGACACCAAGTATAGCTTTTATAAATAAAATATATCAGAAAATTCTCACGTTTTTGTCCGTTATAAAACAACTAAATGTTTTGCATAACCACACATAGATTGAAAAAACAAGTTTACTGCCAAAGATAGACAAAAAGCGAACCTGCGCAGTCATAAAATTAAAGATAAGTAGGTAATACGAATGCAGAACAAATTTTAGTTGGCAAAATTAAAGGACCACAATTCAATTCACATTAAATAACAGAATGCACTAGGCGTGCGTACGATTCGACTCATCAAGTATTTAACTCGCGTAAGGCATTTTAGTCATGTTGGGCGTTGAAAAAACCCATGAGTGCGGCCGCGGAAATATACCTTATTTACAAAGCAATTAGGTTTCATTAAGCTAGATTGAAGAAAAAGGCTGTGGACGCACCAATGATCGCGTTCGAGTTGTGGTGGTGATCGTAACACGTCCGGCGCGGCGCACGCGCGACAATTGACTAACGTCGTCTCGTTTTGCTATGTTGGTGCCGCCAACATGTGATCGCGTCCAACTTCGTGATGTGATCATTAAATTGTTTCACAAGTTAATTAAGTAGATCAGTAATTGCTAATTCTAAATACGTTCAAGTGATTTAAACGTATTTTTTTCCTTACTTGGCCTTGCTTGAGCTACACCACTTGCAATAACATGCTGATTTGAAAAAGTACAAAATATTATTTATCAACCAAACCCACCGGTTTCTTTCAAAATGTAAACAAGGAGCGTTTTTTTTTCTAGATAATAGAGCAGCAAGCCATTTCCATTTTAAATTTACCTTAGGCATTAACAGTTCGCTAAAACAAATTCGGCTTTAGTCCGAAGTAAATTACACAATAGCAAATTAACATTATAATGCAAATCAATTGAATAATTATTCTGAATTTTTTAAAACCATTTGTTCAAACATCTGAAAGTTGCATTGCGAAGAACATTCTCAAAATTTATTCATATTTAACGTACGTAAAGAACATTAAATTCAAAAGATACAAACTATATTTAATAAGTATGTATATTTGAAATACTCACATTAGATTAGATGCGTAAGGTCCCCAAAATAAAATGTTTGGACTGACCGTGGTCGTGCGTTCGTTATTTTCACCTGGCTGCTATTATCAGCTGATGATAAGGGAGATGTATCTCGTGATCGCGCCGTGCCTTACGGTTGGTAGTACTGATTCCTGCAGCCTCCGTGACCTCGGGCGGCTCATCAATGCGTATGTCGTGTGTAGTTTGCAATGTCGGTAGTTTTGATAAATGTACGGATGCGTATGTTAGGACTTGAATATTTAGAAACAGAATTTTGTGTTTCAATTGCCTTTTTTTTCGATATAGGTAATATGTATATTGGTAAAACAATAATAATTCAATTAGACGTCGTTCTTTGAAGACTAAAATATTAAAAAATGAAAAGTGTAACATAAGAAGATTTCATATTTTTTTACATATAAAAGCTAAATAATATGTGTAGGTAGGTACTTATATAATTAGGTTACCTAGTGTCTAGTACCTACTTATTACTTGAAATAACCTAGAATATATGCATGAAAATAAATGGCGCAAAAAGTACTCAATATCGTTACAAGAGGTAAATCTTTATCAATTCAATATATAACACTAGTTTACAAAATTTAACTTTTTGTCTGTTGTCGCGAATTTTGTGATTGATATTGTTAACTTGACAGGTTTTTGTTAAATCTACCCTCAAAATTTTTTGAGCAGCTCTCATCTCGAGCTTTTTTATTCTGATTTTCATTAATTAAGCGTAGGTAAGTATATTAATCGATACAGGCGTGTTTTACTGTGTTAAGATTAGTATCTGAAGTTTTTGAATCATGAGTAGTTCAAGGAGACGCTGGTTAATCAATCCAGATCATTATTGTTATATGTATATGCGGAGAACGTGTGTTTAATGATCGTATAAAAATTATACCAGAGTTAGTGAAAAATATCTATTTTGAGTATTTTGGGATGCTCTTGGATAAAAATGAGAAGTCTTGGGCTCCCAATTGTGTTTGTAAATCGTGTGTGAAATATTTAAGATTATGGAAAAGCTGTAAAAGAAGTGCCTCTAAATTTGAAACACCGACGATTTGGCGAGAACCACGAAATCATCTCGAAGACTATTATTTTTGTAGTGTGAACCTAAACGGTCTTAACACTAAAATCGAGCTAAATAGCCAATACCCAAGTACTAGTTGTGTTCAACGTCTAGTGCAGCGCTCGCCTGACTCTTCAAAATGTATCTGAACCCTCAGAACAAGACACTGAAGGAACAAGTTCAACACAAAATGATGCTGTTTTTGAAGGTATTTCAAATGAGTTAAAATACTTTTCCCAAAATGAGTTAGATTATCTGGTAAGAGATTTAAATATTTTTAAACAAGCTTCAGAATTGTTAGTATCAAGACTGAAAGAAAAGAAAATAGCTTTCCTCAGATACTAAAATATATTTTCATCGTGAAAGAGATAACTACGGAATTATTTTTCCGAAGAAAACGGTATTACCTCTCGTTCAGATATCAAAAACTTGTTAATAAGATTTAAATTTAGGAGATATGAGCGAAGAGCAGGGAGAGCGTATGCATCAGGACTTACGCGTCATGGAAGAGCGCTACCAGGGTTTCTGGAATACGAATATGATATCTGACCATTGTTGGTCTCTGATAAGTCATTCTCCAAACTCTACACATCAAGCGGAGCGTGAAGAAGCAATTAGCAGGCCGGCATAACTGTGGCGACCGTTAAGGGATAATTTTGTCCCTTGACGGTCGTCAATTTTTTTTTGGACTCCACTTCACTTAACATCAGGTCCTGGAAGTCACTTTGCCGACTAAGAATAAAAAAAAAATCAGAGAAGAGCTTTAAACGTAGTTTTTAGCACCCAATGAATAATTATTTTTTTAGTAAAGTTTTTCTAAGTAAATACATGTTTTTTTCTGTTTTATACCTACATAGCTGAAACTCAAAAACTAGAGCTGATAAAAATCTTCTAAATATATTTTTAAAAAAAAGCATATCATATGTAGTCAGCAACAGCTAAAATTTCTTCGGCAGCAGATGTATTGTAAACTAGTGTACCTAATTAACATTAACATTAGGTGATTAACTTAATGAGTGTTTGACTTAAAATATTTATTAGACGTGAAACGTTATAACATATCTGTGATTACCAATCATAGTGAAAAATGCTAAGTATGATTAGCGATTATTATAAGTAGAAATAATAATTGCCTAATGTTTTAATTTAAAACATTAAGTTATTTTTCCGTGTTATCAATTGTATAGGGTTGATTTATGTGTAACCATCGTACTGACTACCTACCTACTTTTGTATTGTATTATTTTAATCAAGTATAGCAGTGTTTAGATTAGCAATTTCGCAAATTTAGCAGGAAAATAATGTGCAAGAACTTTCAGACGCCTTTACACTAACGGCAATATTTAATAAGTCTATATAAATGCGATTTGCCGGAAGTGCTACAAGGTCAAGAACTTGCTAGCCTACATTTAGCATAAGTTATTAGAATGTGGCAAATGCTAAACAACTATTCATGCAAACATCGATTGCTTTATAGGTACGTCAACCAAACAATTAGCAACCCTCAGAGCATCAAATTATTAAGACTCGCATCGTAACAACTGCACATTGAGCTCTTCCAAAAGAACATCCTTCATTATACCTGAGGATGACTGTGACGGTGAAAAACTGCTAAGTAACATCACTAAAGAAGTTTAAAAAGTAGTGGCTCTGGAAAATGCCGTACTTAATAAATCACTGGAATTTATAAACGAAAAATTCGATACGCTCCAAGAAACGTTGCAAAATCAGCAGAAAACAATTAAAACACTAGAACATAAAAATCTGGCATTGGAAAATAAGAATATTCGCTTGGAGTTAAGAATGGCAGCATTGAAACAAAAATCAATCGAAGCCGATCAAAATATATTATGTAACTAGGTTGAAATTGCTAGTATACCTTTTTGGTGATCTGGTGGCAAATAATGTGATCTTCAAACTCTCAAAATACTAGAGAAAAAACTACAAATAGACACCCAATCAATAAAAAGAGATCCGGACCAAGGAAATCGACAAAGAACACTATTAGTGTAGCTCAGTAATACACAGCTACAGAATCGTTGGGTAGCTGCAGCTTAGACGGCAGAACTTCTATTAGGAGACATCGTTGAAAACATTCCATCAAAATCAACCCATAATAAAGTACCTATTCATCAGAAAGGCCCTAACACCTATTCTTAAATCCCTGTTGTGGCAAGCAAAACAAAAGCTAGCCCCAACTTACAAATATATACGGTATGATAAAGGTAAAATATTGGTTAGAAAAAATGACTCAATAAGGTTATCTCTATTAGAACAGAAGGAGAAATTAACAACGTAATTTAAATTACATAATTTCTTCATTTAGCACACACACACACACTCATGCCTTTTATCCCCGAAGGGGTAGGCTGAGGCGCAACTAGTGCACCCACTTTTCGCCGTGCATATTCCGTCCAATGATGTGATAGGGGGCGAACCGATCGTCATATCGGGCACAAATTCCAAACTCCGGTATGATACTGAATTTAAAAAACCCGACCCGGGAATCGAACCCAAGACCTCAGCATTCCAGACATATCGTAATACAACTACGCCACCGAGGCAGTCATTTATTTAATTTAGCATAATATAAATACTATACAAGTTGCAAAACATACAATGGCCTTGACACACAATGAAATATTTAATTGTGTAACATTTAAAGATTTCATCTAAATTATACCATATGCAACTAGAAAGAAAGTCACAGTTACACACATTAACATACGCTCAATGATTAAAAACTTTGCATTGCTTCAACAGACTATATCGCACCTTTAGGACGAAAACGACACAATTCAAAAAGACAGAAAATTGAGTTACCGTTTTAAAGTTACTTGAAACGAAGTTCTCAATACAATAATAGTTCAAAAACAGCCACATTCGAACAGAAAAAGTACAAAGCTGTTATATCGGTCCCTTTTTTATTATATTTTTATAAATAAGGGACTAGTTTTTGGTCATTTAAAAATGACAACTCAATTTTCTATTTTTTGAATTGTGTCGTTTTCGTTCTAAAGGTGCGATTATTATCTCATTATAAGGTCATAGATGTTTATGTTATCACTGAAGCTGGTATTTCGGATATGATATGTAATTTATATAACCTCACAGGGTATACAATGCACACTGCTCTGCCTAAAACTAGAAAAGGTAGCGGTATTATAATATACACAGAAGATTATAAAGGATTTTCAACTTCAAACACCACTACCACAACTTGCGAAATGTTACTGGACACTATTCAAATGAACAAATATTTAATAAAGCTGTGTGCATTGTATCGGCCTCCAAATAATAGCAAAATGGCATTTATAACCGAACTAAGTGGAATAATTTCGCTTCAGTATAACATATAACTTAAGTACATAGACATTGACTTAAAATCTTCAAAACTTGTATCTGAACATGATTTCCAAGTATGAATTAAAACAAAACAATTGAACATAATGTTGCATAGACCACGTATTCACGGGGCTCCGCTCACTCGAACCGTACTCTGACGCTCTAGACACCGCACTGGCGGACCACCGAATGATAGCAATAACCTGTATTGGCCATGCACCCACACAAACTCATTATCACAAACACACATTGAAAATAAATTACAAAAGACTAGTTACCTCACTTAACAACGTAAACTGGTCCTCACAAACCATATGAACGACTACACAATGTACAATTTTATCGAAAACAGTTATAATAATGCAGTTAATAACTCCATATACTATTCAAAATATTTAAATAAACTAGGTACGCACACAAGAGCCTTGAATGAATGAAAACTTAGCTAAACTTTGCTCAACACGAGATTGCATATTCCAAGAATGGAGAAAAGACCCAAAGAATAAAATAATACACCTACATAAATGACGGTAGCCTGTCAAGCCCCGCGACGGACACCGGTGTCCGAGTATATAGGGTTTCCGCATACATCTATATAAGCGATACGAAATAAAACTAGCAAAGTTATAAATTATAACAAAAACAAAATACATCAGAAATAAGTAAATGTTGGGTTTATAAAAAAATGTTGTGAGAAATTATGAACAGACTTTCTGGAAGATTGATACAAAATATAGATGTAGTCGTAGAATTATAATTCTAAGGATGTAGTAAGAAAGAGGGCTTTTAAGAAACAAAACTAATACCAGATAAACAAATTAAAGATTTATTCGCATCTAATTTAATGAAAACGGAAACAGTATAATTCCTAAGTGTAATTTAAATATAATTAAAATCATGCTCCAGAAGCTAACTCAAGTATATATAAACAAACACACACACACACAACACTTAGTACTTACAGTGTACAAGCACGTAACACATAAAATCTCTTAACAAGAATAAAGGCCCTTGTACAGACGGTATAAAACTGTTCATTATAAAAAAAATTGTCGATACGATAGCAACAGCTATATGCAATCCCATTGAAAAAAAAATATGAAAATCCTCCTAGCCAGTTTCGGCCACGGCGGTCAATCTCAACGGAGATCAGCCAGGTACGTAGGAGATATTATAGTGCACAAGTGTGTGCGCAATACACAGGTGCACTCGCTATTCCTTCACTCTCATAGTCCGGTGAGACGGCAATCCGACATGACCGGAGAGAGATCAGGCGCAGGACCAACGGCTTTACGTGCTTTCCGAGGCACGGGGGTATCACACCGCCAACTTCCTGACTCCGAGCTGCGACTGAGTAAATTTAAGATGAAAAAACCCAGTCACAATTTTTTTTTGGCTCGACCCGGGATTCGAACCCAGGACCTCAGCGCGCAAATCGTACTCGTAATGCGTACGCAATACCACTACGCCACCGAGGCAGTCAAAAAAAATCCTCCTAGCCAGTTTCGGCCACGGCGGCCAATCTCAACGAAGATCAGCCAGGTACGCAGGAGATATTATAGTGCACAAGTGTGTGCGCAATACACAGGTGCACTCGCTATTCCTTCACTCTCATAGTCCGGTGAGACGGCAATCCGACATGACCGGAGAGAGATCAGGCGCAGGACCAACGGCTTTACGTGCTTTCCGAGGCACGGGGGTATCACACCGCCAACTTCCTGACTCCGAGCTGCGACTGAGTTAATTTTAAGATGGAAAAACCCAGTCACAATTTTTTTGGCTCGACCCGGGATTCGAACCCAGGACCTCAGAGCGCAAATCGTACTCGTAATGCGTACGCAATACCACTACGCCACCGAGGCAGTCATTACATAGGCATAAAAACTGGAATATATCCAAACCTTTAAAAGAAAGCTGTGTACGACCCTTTTATAAAACCCAAGGCAAAAACAGATTGTAACACTTTAGACAAATACAAATTCTCCCAATTTGGTAATATTTTTGTATGGGTGCTGGACCTCAAAATCTAACCAAGCTCTAACTTTAGGGATATTAAAAGGGCGAAATATGGAGCTTGAATCCAGTAAAAAAAAATTTTATACCCCTCCATTTATAACTAACTTTCCTATGAACGATCATTTTAAGTAAAATAATATTACATAAATCTCAAAATCGGAGGTCTTTAAAATTAAACGATTTATTGTAAAAGGCTAGTTTTTAGGTGTTCCATACAAATATATATACAAGGTTGATTAAACAGTGAGGCTTTATTTCTAGCTACATATGTAATGTACCATATACAAGCTCTACACCAAATTTCAGTTCAATAGGAGGAATAGTTTAGCCACAGTATAGATTTTTCGTGTTTGCAAAACTACATCGGGATGTATATCTGCCCTAACAGCTGACCGAGAGTCTAAACATAGTTATCTAAGGTCATGTAAGGTGCGTGACCTTAAATATCAACAAAATTAGGAGACGTTGCCCCTCTATCAGCCAATAATCACGTCAAAGTGAGTCTTAATCTTAGTACAATAAGAACGAAAACACAATAACATTACATCATAACTTTGTAACATAAACAAAGAAGCGATTAATACATAGACCTGGGTCATTCCAATCTTCAAAAATTCAAAGAACTGTTTTAGTTTTTTTTAGTGTGTCGCCGTAATTGCTCCGGGACATGAGACGCCTTGCGAAAGCGCCTGAGCCGCTTCCTAGGTACAATCTTATTTTTGCTTACGCGCCATTTTGAGAATATCCAAATATTGCTTTTTGTTTATGTGATAGGACACTAATGTAAATGTATTAAAAAGTGATACGTGTTTATTTATTTCTTTGTGTGATACGAGCACCGATCTTTTGTATGTTTGTGTTTGGTTTCTGTAACTTTGTGACAGCGAAAATTTTTAAATTTGTACTTGAGACCCACCCGCTTATGCGCCTAGCTACCTATCTATTAGTATTTGCCGGTCAGCTCATCGGCGACATGAAAGACAACAGAATGCGACGTTGCCGTTTTGTCTCGCAGATGACCGCAGGTTAGTGTAAATATTTATAAATGGTGTTTGCGTATTAAATTGATACAACTTGTTTGAAAAAAGTGATTTTCTATTTTTATCTTTATCGAGTTTTTGACCGTTTCGAATTATTTCCGAGCCGATATGGAGTACTCTGTCCATTTTAGTGCCCCTGGATCATAGCAACCTTGTATAAACTGTAGTGTTTAGAATTTTAGGCCTCTTTTTAGACATGTCCTTTGTAATGTAAAACCGCAGACCCAGTGGGTCGGATTGCAAACCTAGCTTGCATTCTCGTGGGTATCCAATTTTATTACAGGTCCACACGGTGCGGTGCTGATCGCCGTGGTTTTCTTACGGTTGACCACCGTCGCAGTCGGGTGTGCTAACCCCAACCACCTCATTACCGCTGCGCAGATCACGTGGCCCTACCATCTGTCCGGCGAGCTGTCGCCGGAACCAGCCACGTACATCAGCGTCGTGCCGTTAGCCTGAATCGGAGTCCCCGCAAGGCTAGTGACTCGTTTGCATACCACCAGCAAACCG
Source organism: Lapara coniferarum (assembly GCA_949316025.1). Classification (NCBI taxonomy): domain Eukaryota; kingdom Metazoa; phylum Arthropoda; class Insecta; order Lepidoptera; family Sphingidae; genus Lapara; species Lapara coniferarum. The sequence continues at coordinate 7,330,163 of OX438925.1, forward strand.
AGTGTAACGCGGAGGTGCAAAAAATAAAGCTCGTACCACGTACCCAAACCATGAGTTTTTTTCTTCTTCTATCTCTCCTAGACTAACTATGTGCGACCAAACGCTGCAATTGTGTGGATGTTCGAGTTATAACATTGTAAGTGTTATTGAGAAGAGTTCGCGTAATGCTGTTGAGAAGGAGTTCCAGTAATGCTGTTAAGAAGGAGTTTGAGTAATGATTTTGAGAACGAGTTCGCTTAATACTGTTAAGAAGGAGTTCGCGTAATGCTGTTAAGAAGGAGTTCGCGTAATGCTGTTAAGAAGGAGTTCGCGTAATGCTGTTAAGAAGGAGTTCGCGTAATGCTGTTAAGAAGGAGTTCGCGTAATGCTGTTGAGAAGGAGTTCGCGTAACATTGTTGAGAAGGAGTTCGCGTTATGACGTTGACAGAGTTTGCGTTATGATGTTGTGACAGTTTGCATATCGATATTGTTACAAACAGAAGCGATTTTGATGTAAATAAAAGCATAAGCACATTTAACAGAAATACTTTTACAAAGATTTTTTTTATAACATTGAATTTCGAGACGAGCATGCCGTTCACCTGATGGTAAGCGATACGACCACCCATAAACAGTAGAGATACCATCCAGAACCTTGATTTACAAAGTACTGTGTGGCATTCCACTGCGCTCGTCATCCTGCGACATAAGATATTAATGTCACATTATGTCCTGTAGTTACACTGGCTACAATGCCCTTCGAACCGAATCACAATACTGCGTGCACACTGCTGCTTGGCGGTAGAAATAAACATTGCGGTGGTACCCACCCAGACGGACTCTCTACATATAGAGTCCTACCACCAGTAGGATATCAGCAGCTAACCGACCAGCATGAAAGTCAACTGAGATCGACTGTGAGACTGAGCCCGAATGACACGAATCAGCACGAATGACACGAATCAGCACGAATGACACTGCAAACTGACACGGCACCCTGTTTATACATCCAACTGCCACTCCCACCATTACTTTGACGTCTCAACTGGTTTTTACAACCGGTCAGCACGCTACCAATACCGTTACAAGACCTTTATCCTAACAATATTGTAATAGTGTTCGCGTATTGATTTTGTCAGTGTATGCGTATTGATATTGTCAGTACATGCGTATTGATACTGTCAGTATATGGGTATTGATATTGTCAGTATATGCGTATTGATATTGTCAGTATATGCGTATTGATATTGTGAGTGTTCGCCTATTGATATTGTCAGTGTTCGCGTATTGATACTGCGAGGGTGTCTTTGAGAGTGGGAGTCGTTTTGAGGGCTAAGAAGGGTGTAAATCGTTACAGCACGTAATGCACATAGCTTCAATTAGCAAGACTTTTATGAAGTTTAGCAAGAATTTGGATGCGATTGTGTGAGTGGTTTTTTTAACATGTTAATTGTAAATCATATAAACTCAAAATGTAGTACAATATCATATATTTCACCACCGTGTAACAAAATAAAATTTATCTGAATACATGTTTATGAACTTAACAAATAAAATAAAAACGAAAAAGGAACACGTGAGGTTGTGGAACAAAAACGATATTTTTTTAAACTACATAATAATAAATTAGCTAAATAGTTACGGAGATCGAAAAAAAATGGCGGGAAAATGCGACCATGATTATTGGGTTTGAAGGACCCAACCAATCTCAACCAATCCGAATAAAACGAAACCGAGTGTTTTTTTCCACAATCTAAGCCCATTGAGTATATTTCGTAATTAGAAGTGCATCAAAATTTTTGACAATGGTTGAAGATCAGTGGGGCTAGGACGTGGAAAAAAACACGATGCGTCTCCGCTTCGTTTTATTGTGATTGGTTGAGAGACTGACGTATCGGTCTTTCGATCGATAACAAACATCAAAATACCGATACGTCAGTCACTCAACCAATCACAATAAAACGAAGCGGAGACGCATCGTGTTTTTTTCACGTCCTAGCCCCACTGAAATTTAAACGCTATCTAGTTCCTTGTATATTCCACAGACAATACCCTAGATAGCTATGTTACGATACTAATTACATGTAACGCACCAGCTAATCCTCCTGACACTTTCTTAAGAGTCAGCTTTTGATTAATACCAATAGTGTTAACACTAACGCAAGATTGCAACTTATTTGCCTGACGCAACTACTATGGCCCGAAGGACACAAATCGTTTTGCTAAAAACAGAAACACAAATGAAATTTATTTCTAAATACATTTATGTTTCCAAATAAGTTCAAATATACATATAAAAAATGAGCTAGTTCTATAGCATACCCCGCTCTACCACTCTAATATATAATTTACAACATGAATTCTATTCAACTAAAAATACAAACAGATTTCATAAAATTTTCTTCAAAAATTTACACTCGATCAACCACAAACATCAAAATTAAACGACTTCGTCTTACGAGTTGCGTTTTTTCGCAACATTCTGAGCCCACAGCTCATATATGAAAAATAGTTTACAACATTTTCAATAAGTAAATTAATATTCCATTAAGTTTATTAACAGAGGTTCTTCGTTTTCCTTTTAAGCAACAAATCTCGACCCTGATATTATTTTGGAACTTGAGAAGTATTATAAATTATATTCACCAATACATTTTGTCTAGGTATTATTGGTCAGTATAGTGCATTATGAGAAATCATTGTCATAGAGAACCAGTCAAATTGACAGACCTTGACAGTGTCAAGGTGTCAAATTCGTTCGCCTGATAAAAATCTGTTAATTGAAAAATAAGTCAAACACACATTTCGTGCATATTTACGTTGTTCGGACATCATAAACGTAACAAAATAGCTATTTAACATTTTACTAAGTACCTATACACAAGTACAACATTTTTCGTAGGCACAATAACATACCTACCAATTCTAATATTATTAAGTAAAAAAATGCGCTTCGAATGTTTGTGGGTATCACATGTACCACTCTACTTAGTAGAACGCACATTTCTAGTACATTCGCTGCACTGTTCAGCATATTTCAGATTTCTTTATTGACCTGTAACAATTATCAATTTATTACTATATCTTTCTGATCTTACTTTCTTATTAATTTTACAAATTCGAAAGCTTTTGATACTGTTTGATTGTCTTGGGGAAACAAAACACACGTTCATCGTAAACAACTTTTGCTTGACTCCTCAAGCCCCACGACAGACACCGGTGTCCATATATATAGGGATTTCCATACATCTATAATCTATATATTATATATTTCAAGAGGAATAATTCTTTCATACATATATTTTTGGTATCTTGAACCGTTTTCGCAGCGCACGCAATGGAAGCCCTCAAGGATGAATAATTTTCCCCGCATTTTTCACATTTTCCATTATTTCTTCGCTCCTAATAGTTGCATCATGATGTTATATAGCCTATAGCCTTCCTCGATAAATGGTCTATTCAACACAAAAAGAATTTTTCATTTCGCACCAGTAGTTCCTGAGATTAGCGCGTTCAAACAAACAAACAAACAAACAAACAAACTCTTCAGCTTTATAATATTAGTATAGATAAGCGGGGCTTGAAGGGTTAACACAACTAGCCCACTGAAATGTTCACTTTTTTGCGCTTAGAGTGCGTTTGTCAGAGGAATTTAATTTTTTGGGTGTCAAGGAGGGGTTAGTGTAAAGTTAAATCAAAGTTTGTGGGGTTGCAACCTTTGTGTGTGAAAAATGGGTCAAAAATAATTCTTAAAATTACGTCTTCTGACAAATGCAACCCCAAATGTAACTTTTCATTGGACTATACACAGTCAAACTGATATGGCCACTGAGAAACTGTTTCGTTCCACTTTGGTCGTAGTATCTATATGTCTCTATAACGTGATGTTTTGATTACTTTTTGCGACTACCGACATTAAGCTTATTAAAAAAATATAAATGAATGAATTCCTGCGTAGAATATAATATCGTGACAGCAGCTACACATATTTTAAATATTATCGGGTGCTAAAATGGGTTATGGTTATGTGGGTTTATGCAAAATAATTTTAACATGATTACAAATAAAATACATACCTAATAAGCTCGGAACTCGCATAGACCACAGCAATGTGTTGCTGCACTTGATCACCACCTTTTCCGATCCGTCAAATGTATTCGATGTGCTTACTATTTCACCGTATTTCAAAGGTTGGTCATCTGAAAATTACAAAAAATAACATGTCAATAATTTAACCGATACGCAACAGAAAATAAAAAAAGCAAGAAAATATTGTGTGAAAGCAGCCTCAAAATTTCATGAAAATGAAAAAATCACCTAGCACCTTTTTGACTATTGTATTTCGGTTTGAAGGACATTGTAGCAGTCTCAGGATGATGAGCGCAGTGGAATGCCACCACTTTGCAACTCAAGGTACTGAATGGTGTTACTACTGGTTATTTTATTTATTTTAAACACTTTGTACAAGGGTATAATACAGGCGGACTTAACCGGACCTACTCCCTCTCTTTCCTTCTCTCTCTCTCTTTCTCTCCTACTCTCTCTCTCTCTCCTAGTCTCTCTCTTTCTCTCCCTACTCTCACTCTCCTAGTCTCTCTCTTTCTCTCCCTACTCTCTCTCTCCGTCTCCTACTTTCTCCCACTCCCGCTCTCTCTCCCACTCCCGCTCTCTCTCCCACTCCCGCGCTTTCTCCCACTCCCGCTCTCTCTCCCGCTACCTCTCTCTCCCATGTGTGTGTACGCGTGTGTGCGTGCGTGTGTATATATGCGTAATATATGTAACAAAATATACATTTGATGTAAGCATTCCTTACTTAAATTCCATTTAAGTCCACTAGAGGTCACACTTTGGCACGTCTCTCCAATAGGAACCAAAGAACACCACGCTTTCTTGTGCTTCCTTGTGTCTTCAGGGATGGCAACAACATGGTCGCCTGGTTGCAGGAGCCATGATATGGCGTCGTCCGTCATTAAGTACAGCTTTGTGTTTGGGTTCAATAAATGCTTCTCTTTGGCTAAAAATAATGTTTGAATATTTCCTAATATCTGATCTAATCGGCCTGAACTTTGTCCTATTGCTATAACATTGTCCATCTGCAATTTCAATTATTATTATATTCAAATAGTGTGATTTTATAAGTATAAAAAGTGGTCAAAACTCCCTACGAACACTTAGTTCAAGTTATATTTTTTTGGGATACAGAATGGCAGATGACGGGATAAGACATTTTTGATTTTCCAAAAAAATTACTTCCAGATATTACATCGCTTAATTTTGATTGTCCAGTGAAACTATAAAATTGTGGTATTATATAGTTTAAGCTAGTTTAGCTTAGTTTAGCTAAGTTTTTTCCGGTTCCGGTTGCCGAAAGGTACACATCGCGTAACAAACAACGGTTGAAAATAATTCTTAAAGCACTGTTTTCGAAGTTAAAGTGACAACACAGTATTTGGAAAGTTGGAAGTATCATAGAAACTGCAAAGAGTGATCACCAAAATTAATATCCAAAGGAACATAAAACAACATCGAAAAGAATCATTCAGTAAAGAGGTTATGCTGTAACGGTATGCTGAAACTGTAGTGACAGTGATAAACAACAGTGACAGTTTATACAAACAAAAGACAAACCAAAGACAACCCATCTATAAACATCAACAGGTGAATATTAGTGTTGCCATTTGCGAAAGTAAATATTCCGTTCCGTTATACGAAAAAACAATAACATGGAAGAACAGTTACAATTACTTTTTAATAAAATGAAAAAAGAAATGGAAAAGCAGACAAATATTATATTCGAAAGAATAGATCAAAAGTTAGAACCGCTAATAAAAGAAAATAAAATCATGAAAAATAAAATTGAAATATTGGAAAAAAAGATTGATTATTTGGAAAAAGAAAAAAAGCGAAACAATATCTTGGTCTTCGGAGTGGAAGAGAAGGAAAGATCTCCGCTAGAGTTGTTCAAAACTATGAAGGAAATTTTTAATGAAGAAATGAAAATAAATGTAGAATCAAATGATATATCAAAAATATATCGCATTGGTCCCAACAAAGGAAAAACGCGTCCTATTCTCATTGCTTTCACAAATTATTGGAAAAGGAACGAAGTATTGAAAAAGAAAAAAAGCTTAAGAGCGGTGTATATTGCTGAGGATTTCCCAAAAGAAGTATTAGAAAAACGTAGATTATTGCAAGCCAAACTCAAGGAGGAACGGGAGAAGGGAAATTTTGCGTATTTAAAGTATGATCAACTAATTATTAAAGAAGGAAATTCAACAAAGGAAAAAAGGAAGAGAGACCTATCAACGTCACCAGAACATCAATCCAATGCCAAAAAACAAATTAACAATTCTGTAACAACAAAGATGAATAGACGTAATGCTTTTGATCTAATGAGACCAAGAGCTAACTCAAGCTCTTCAATAGAAAACAACAAAAGCAATTAGCAATTATGCATCAGCAACCGGAAGCAGAACAACCCCAATCCGGCTGGTCACCGTGGGGTTGTCAGACCACCACCCCCTAGAAATACCCTATTGCAAAAGGAAATAAATAACAAAATGTATATTGCAACATTAAATGTAAGAACATTGAGGACAGACAGCAGATTGGTAGAACTAGAACAAGCAACAATAAGTATAAAGTGGGATATTATCGGAATATGTGAAGTAAGAAAACAAGGAGAAGAGATAAAAGAATATAGGGAATATATATTTTATTACAAGGGAGAAAAACGAGGCATGTACGGAGTAGGATTTCTTGTGAAAAAACATTTGAAAGACAACGTCACTAGTTTCTCTGGGGTATCTGACAGAATTGCTATACTAGACTTAAAATTACCTGGATCCGAGGAACCACTTTCTATCATCCAAATATATGCACCAACCGAGCAAGACACTAATGCCACTAAAGACAAATTCTACAATGAACTAGCCAGTGTAATACAACAGGTAAACAAAAATATACTTCTGATGGGAGACTTTAATGCCCAGATAGGTAAGAAACTTAACGAAGATGAATTTGTCATAGGGAACCACAGTTGCGGACGAAGGAATGATAACGGACAGCGCCTTATTGAACTTTCCTTTGCACATAATCTGAAGATTATGAACAGCTTCTTCAAAAAGAGAACAGCAAGAAAGTGGACGTGGATCTCTCCAAATGGTAGGGACAAAAACGAAATTGATTTTATCCTTACTCGTACACCAAAAATTTTCTGCGATGTTGACGTCGTTAACAAACTTAATTTTAATACCGATCATAGGATGCTGAGAGCAATCATAAAATGCGGACACCAAAAAAGATCAAGACGTCATATTGCACCAATTAATAATAACACAAAATTGCCTATACCAGAAGAAAATCTTAATAAATTGAAACAAACATTGCAAGAAATACAAACTCACGAAAACTTACAAGACAAATACGATTATTTCGAGAAAGCATTATTAACAGTAAATAAAACATGTACGAAAAGGGAAAGTAAAGACAAATTAGATGCAGATACAATAAAACTAATGGATCAAAGAAATAAAATGCTAGAAAGAAGAAAAGAGAACCGTCACGAAATAGCAAAAATAAGTAAAAAAATTCTAACATCAATACGGAAACATAGGCAAGCAAAAAGGTTAAATACACTTAAAGAACATATCGAAAAAACAGGAGGAATAAAAAAAGGTTTAAAAGAACTGAAAGATCACACATCATGGATACCGAATATGAGACTCAGGAATGAAGCTAAGAGGAAAGATTGTACAACTAAACGACCACTTATAGCACAAATTGCAACAGATTTTTATAAACAGTTATATGCATTGAGAGATGAACAATTAACTACAGAAATACAGGAGGAAGAATTAGAAGATGTCCCATACATACTAGAAAATGAAGTAAGAAAGGCCATACAAACCCAGAAGGGAGGAAAAGCATCTGGAGATGATAAAATTTCTAACGAACTATTGAAAGGTACTTTAGACATAATCTTAAAGACTCTTACAGATATATGTAATGAAATACTAGTGACTGAACACATACCCAAGCAGTGGACAACATCTACCATTGTACTAATACACAAAAAAGGCGACAAAAACGATATAAATAACTACAGACCTATAAGTTTAATGTCCAACCTATATAAAGTTTTCTCGAAAATCATACTGGGAAGAATATCAAAACAGTTGGAGGAAAATCAACCCAGAGAACAGGCAGGCTTCCGTGCGGATTTCTCAACTGTCGATCATATCCATGTAGTAAAACAAATCATTGAAAAATGTAATGAATATGGACAACCTTACTACATGGCGTTCGTAGATTACAATAAAGCCTTCGACTCTCTGAATCACAATTATATCTGGAAAGCCTTAAAAAACCAGGGCGTGGATAAGAAGTATATCAATATAATTAAAAAGATCTATAGATTCTCTACAGCTAAAGTCCAACTAGAAAAACTTGGAGAAGAATTTAACATTCAAAGGGGTGTTAGACAAGGTGACCCTTTGTCGCCAAAACTTTTTACAGCCATACTAGAAAATATATTTAGAAATATAGACTGGGATAACCTTGGCATAAATATAAATGGGAAAAGATTAAACCATTTAAGGTTTGCTGATGACCTGGTGTTGTTCTCTGAAAAAGCTGACTTACTCCAAGCAATGTTACAACAATTAGCTTATGAAAGTGAGGAAGCAGGACTGTCAATGAACCCTCTGAAGACAAAAGTAATGACAAATGTGACCCAAGAAAAAATATTAGTCGGACGGGATGAAATCGAATACGTCGACGAATATATATATTTAGGGCAAGTAATCTCGATAAAAGACCAACATTCCAAAGAAATAGATAGAAGAATTAGCAGCAGTTGGAAACGCTACTGGTCACTGAAAGAAATAACGAAAAATGATGCAGTACCAATAGCAGTAAAGAGTAAACTATTTAATGTCAGTATTTTACCTTGCATGACATACGGCTGCCAAACATGGCCAACAACAAGTAAGCAAGACCATAAGCTGATCGTTTGTCAGCGCAGTATGGAACGAAGCATGCTGAATATAAGGCTGCAAGACCGCAGGAGAGCTTCCCAAATAAGAGTTCAGACGAAAGTAAATGACGTAATGAGTAAAATTAAACAACTAAAATGGAATTGGACAGGACATGTAGTAAGAACAAAAACAGATAAATGGACAAAGGATATAATAGAATGGTACCCCAGAAATGGAAAAAGAAACAGAGGGCGCCAAGTAAAAAGATGGGAAGATGATCTTCCGATAGGTTGGAGGAGATTAGCTATGGACAGGGATAAATGGAGGGAACTAGGGGAGGCCTTTGTCAAAGGACAACCTGACCAATTAACCGGTTGCTGAGGATAAATTAAATTAGGATAGATAATCATAATCATAAGAGTATATTAGGCTTACTAACATTAAGTTTAGTATTTATTAAGAAACTCTGTAATACGGTCAGTGAAATAAAGGCTTTTATTATTATTATTATTATTATTATAGTTTAAGCATTTGAAAAACCACACTTGAATTGTATACTATTGTATTGTATACTTGACTAGCGGCCCCGACAGACGTTGTCCTGCCCTAAAAAGGAAATAAAATCCTAGAACCCGAGTACAGCGCTACCTACCGGATAGAATTGTAATCTAAACCATTCTCGAATCCTCTTGGAGACACATACAAAAAAAATCATTAAAATCGGTCCAGCCGTTTTTCCGCGCAATTTTCTTAATTTTTTCTTTCATAAGAACCTTCTCCTGACAATAATAAACACATCAAAAAAAGAAATAACGAAATCAGTCCAGCCGTTCACGCGTGATGCCGTGACCAGGAAAATAGGGATTCATTTTTATATAATAGATAGACTTGATAAGGAAGAGACTGCCTCGATGGCGTAGTTGTATTGCGTATGCGTTACGAGTACGATTTGCGCTCTGAGGTCCTGGGTTCGAATCCCGGGTCGAGCCAAAAAAAAATATTGTGACTGGGTTTTTCCATCTTAAAAAATTACTTACTCGCAGCTCGGAGTCAGGAGGTTGGCGGTGTGATACCCCCGTGCCTCGGAAAGCACGTAAAGCCGTTGGTCCTGCGCCTAATCTCTCTCCGGTCATGTCGGATTGCCGTCTCACCGAACTATGAGACTGAAGGAATAGCGAGTGCACCTGTGTATTGCGTACACGCTTGTGCACTATAATATCTCCTGCGTACCTGGCTGATCTCTGTTGAAATTGGCCGGCGTGGTCGAAACTGGCTAGGATTTTCATTTTTTTTTTTTCATTTTCACTTGATATGGCAGTAAAATCCAATGAGATTTCTTCTAACATATGATGGAAAGAGTATTCAATGATAGCAGGTGCTAACATACAATTGGATGAAAAAATTAAATTCTCCTAGCCAGTTTCGGCCACGGCGGCCAATCTCAACGGAGATCAGCCAGGTACGCAGGAGATATTATAGTGCACAAGTGTGTGCGCAATACACAGGTGCACTCGCTATTCCTTCACTCTCATAGTCCGGTGAGACGGCAATCCGACATGACCGGAGAGAGATCAGATGAATCAATTAGATACCCAATGTCTATACTTATTACTCCATGAAGCCACCCTAAGTAAATATATTACCTTCTGGAAATAAGGTGACCAAGATGTATAGTAAAAAAATAACTTAAGATTACCTGTATTTTATTTTGTTGACAATGTTTATGTAATTCCATCAATGCTTTTGTAAAGTCTGTATGATTTTGATCTGGAGTGTGGACTATCTACAAAAGAAACTAAATAAATTAAATATCAGCTATTATGCAGTATATTATAAATTATTATTGTAGTATTTTATAAAGAGAATAAGATGTCTGTAATCCAAAATGAAAAGAATGCAAAAATGGAATTTGGATCCACAATAATTATTCAACAAAGTGGAAAATACCACAACATTCATGGGAATAAATTGTCAATCTAAGCAATAGTGTCGACACTACAGTCAAACTAATTTCATATATAAATATTGATTTAAGTTTCACCTTACAACCTTTCTTTTTGTATTTCTGCAAGACATCTTCAGTTATTGAATCAAAATCGCCCGTTACAAGATCTGGTATCTTCATTGTTTTCTGTGACCCTCCAGGCATGTTATTCAGGTACCTGTCCCACTGTTTTGTACCACCATCAATAGTTATTCTAACTGTAGCTAGAATTTAAAATACAAACAACAAGAAGTATCAAAAAAAGAAGTGATAAATCTCATGACACAATAATAGGGTAGTTTCGTATGTCGCATTTTGTACCATATTGTATATGTAATAGAATATAATATGATAATGAAATTCTTCTGTGAAATTAGCATCAAAATTGGTTGAAAAATGAAACAGTGAGCAAAAGTGCGAGCGTAGCGGGAATATTGCGCTAACTCTTTCGCACGCCCGCAGCGTTATGGCCGGTGACACTTGGTGACATCACTTTGATATCATATCACACCTACCTCTACAACTGAGAGGGTTTAGGACTTAGTTCACCACGATGGCCTATTGAGGGTTGGCAGACTTCACATACCTGAGGTGTAAAGAAAGTGTAAAAGAAAAAGGTGTGAGTGTGTGTGTAAATATACAAAAGGCTTTATCACACACTAGTAGTGCTCGCAGCTCCGCCCGTGTGAAAAAGTTTTTCCAGGATAAAAATATTTTCCCAGGAAAAAAAGAAGCTTCCTATTAGTGAAAGATTTTTCAAAATCGGTTCAGTAGTTCCTAAGATTAGCCCGTTCAAACAAACTAACAAACTCTTCAGCTTTATAATATTAGAATAGATAAAAGAACTTACCATTGTTCCAAAAATCCTTTATAAATTCATTGCTCTGCATTATGGGCCTGTTTAATATAAGTACAGCATATTTTACATATCTTCTTGTTTGCGGTGAAGTTATTTGTGCTATATCCCACTTCCAACATTTAACTATTTTGCATGAGGTCCCACAACCATGTTGCTGTATACAGAATATATTGTTTAATGTTTTCACCTAGAAATAATGTTGATTATGAGATGTAGTGGTATCTATGATAACTAGTGCTAGATGTCAATTGAGTGTTATTACACTGTGCAATTTATTATAAATCAGTCTGACATGAAGAACATTTACCCCAATATATTTGCAAGGTAATGATGTAACAGTTCAATAACTGATGTGTGTGTGGAATTCTATTTTTTCCTAAGTAATATTTATTTTCGAATTGAATCCTGCAGGAGTTGTTACTTGTATGGAGGGATAAATTTTATATGTTGTAGAAAAATTCAAAAAAAAATCTACAGCATATATATATATGTGCTATAGATTTTTTTGTAGGCCCATTATAACTTATGAGTACATCATACTGCTAACAAGACTTATTTAGTATTATTTCATATCATGTTTTTTTGTTAAATATAAGTTGCAAATATAATTTAGACAATACTGTTGATAACGTTTGTGAACCTGCCAAAAACCATTATATTTTATCAATCTAATATGAATAGGGTAATAATAAGGGTAAAAAAAACTATAAATAAAACACTTTTTTTGCATTGTTAACGTTTTTTTCATTTAAATGATGAGACTAGTATGCAAACTGATGCCGATACATAAATCTAAGGGTTATTCAACAAAACAGCACATATTTTTTTGTTCTTTGGAGAATTACATAATTAATCCTTCTCATGGTTAAAAAAATATTATCATGATTTCTAATAATGTTAATCAAAGAAGTGAATAGGTATTCAAGAATAGGAATTGTCAATCTATACTAATATTATAAAGCTGAAGAGTTTGTTTGTTTGTTTGTTTGAACGCGCTAATCTCAGAATCTACTGGTTCGAATTGAAAAATTCTTTTTGTGTTGAATAGACCATTTATCGAGGAAGGCTTTAGGCTATATAACATCACGATGCAACTATTAGGAGCGAAGAAATAATGGAAAATGTAAAAAAAACGGGGAAAACTATTCATCCTTGAGGGCTTCCATTGCGTGCACTGCGAAAACGGTTCAAGGTACCAAAAATATATGTATGAAAGAATAATTCCTCTTAAAATGATCTAAAAAAATGTCCGCGACAGTATATGTCTATCTTTTAAGATTAACTCACTAGAACCGTTTTTATGGTAATCAAATTTGGTCGAAATTAATGCATTATTTGTTAAGAGCTGTATCAACATCATAATATTAATCTTTATCCAAATAAATGTGTTGGATAGAGTGATTCAACGGGAAGGTTTTTATGTACTTTTAGCCCGGAAAAACTTATTAACGCGGGCGAAGCCGTGGGCAAAAGCTAGTTTTATATATAAAGACAAGGCATCAATTTAGCATAACTTGAAAAGTATTTCGGAAGGAAAAAAATACGCGTAAAAGGGTCTTCATTATGGTTTGTAATCCTACTAATATTATAAAGGCGAAAGTTTGTAAGAATGTATGGATGTTTGGATGTTTAGATGTTTGGATGTTTGGATGTATGGATGTAAGGATGTTTGTTCCTCTTTCACGCAAAAACTACTGAACGGATTTCGATGAAATTTGGCACACGGGTAGATCATGTCCTGGATTAACACATAGGCTACTATTTATCCTGGGAAAATATAAACCGGGACTTTTATCCCGGAAATACTTTTTAATGCGGGCGGAGCCGCGGGCAAAAGCTAGTATTTAATAATACTTAAAACAGTTGTGTTATTTAATCAGTAGAGCTTATAAAAATAAGGAAAAAACCTACAAAGTGAGCAAATACCAAAAATGATTAATGATAAGTAGAACGAGATCAAGGTGCATCAACAATGAGTTTTGTGATTATTAATGAATTAAACTAAGTTACATATACATAAATCCTACAAAATAACAAGTACAATTGTAAAAAGCGGTTATTCTGTTTTTGGTAAATGGTATTCAAATCTAAGCAACTTTACGCTGTGCCTCTATATTAAGAAAAATATATTAGGAATTAATTTTACGGAAATGGTTTAATTCTATGAGTGCACGTGTTATAATTATAAATGTATATTTACCGTATTCTGAAATACTCCGTTAGTCATCATTTTCTAAAGTTATTAAAGTTTGATAAATAAATATACGCTACAAAAAGGTTTACGTGTTTCAAACGATTCAAAAAATACGAAAAATACTACAAATAGGCCAAAGAGCATTATAATACTACGGAAATAGTGATGCGACTCGAGTCGTGTTTTTACTCGAGTAACTCAAGTCAGTTTGTCAAACACGTACTCAAGTGAAAAAAATATTGACTCGAGTCCATTTGCACTCGAGTTGCCGAGTCAACTCGGCGCACCGAGTAGCCTCGGTGACGGCTAGAAATGACTAGAAGTGGCTAATTCACTAGTCGCTGCCTACGTCGCGAACGTTATTACTACCAATTTAACATTTTTATGGATAACTAGTGTGGTGTAATATGAATACTGCATAGTGGTATTTAGTCTATGCCACATTTACATTATAAGTAGATATTACGTACTGACATTGCTATTGTCATTCATGCATAATCTTTAATAGAATAAAACTAAGTATTCATTGGTTTTGTCTTTTCTTTATATCAACTAGCTTTTGCTCGTGGCTCCACCCGCGTGAATGAGTTTTCCCGGTATAAGAGTCCCGGTTTATATTGTCCCGGGATAAAAAGTAGCCTATATGTTAATCCAGAACATGATCTACCGGTGTGCTAAATTTCATCGAAATCTGTTCAGTAGTTTTTGCGTGCAAGAGTAACAAACATCCATACATCGAAACATCCATACATTCTTACAAACTTTCGCCTTTATAATATTAGTAGGATTCAGCATTTTTCATGTGATAGAGCATGCAGTAATTCAATTTAACTAGTGAATAATAACTATTATACAGTGTCATTTCAACATTGCGTTACTAAATGAAACCACATATTCAGCGTGACCTCTGCTAACATCGTGCAAAATATTATCCATGGGTAACGCATACTTTCGCCAATAATCCCGATTATAGTTTTATAGTTTTTTGATCACGCTGTGTTTTAGCGCGCTTGACTTTATTCAGTGAATCACGTCACAGCTGACGATGTTATTACAAAACCTATAGGATTAAGAAGGGCAACTCACAAATTCACTTGCAATACATTCACTCACATAGCTGCAGCAGTACCGCTAGAGACGTGGAATTTGAAATAAAATAATTAAATTGCTACTAGAGCAGTCCCTACTCCCTAACTAATACGTTATAAATATCAACATGAAATAAAAAATTGTCATGTTTTAAGTGTTATGCTGTAAAGAAAAGTATTAATTCTTTAATACTAAACTTTGTTTTCGTTAATAAATAAGTTTACCTACCGAAATAGGTAGGTACTAAACAACTCGCAGTCGGGTTATCAAAAAAGTTACAGGATTTTAATGTATTGATATCATATTTTTTAGATTCCGTATGATATTTCAACGTTTATTTTAATTTTAACATCAATATTTCTGGACGTCATGCCTAAAATAGGTTTACGTAAATACTTTATACTACCAAACGCCTTATTATGCCTTCTGTACCTTCTAATCTCTAGCTACATTTTGTATCGCGTCAGAGTCGTTGATCTTGTTACTAACACATTGAAACTAACGTGCAAATACCAACATGTTATGTCTCTTTCGCACGCCATTCATTACAAACACGCACTCAAACACGAAGTGTTGCCAGTATAAACATTTTAACCGACAAGTTTGCTAAAATGACACAGCTTTTCAAAGAATCGGATATTAGTTTATTTATCACATGGATTTCTAACACACTTAAATAAGTGTATTAAATAATAAAATAACTAGGGTAATTATGCTAATGAAAAGTCTACTTAAACGAATACGCAGCAATATCTTTGTATTGTAAAAATAACATTACTTTAAGCAATAAAGCATACCAGAGCTCTAATATAATTTAATTTCAATATGCATTGTGGTACGGTTTAAATACCATAGAACAATGTAAAACTAAAATTGCAAGATATTGCAGAATAAGGTAATAGTACCAAAGCTTGGTATCCCTGTGGGAGCACGTGTAACACGGACATCAGCTGGCGGGGCCAACGATCGCGCGCGCCAGCGGGCGCACGGCGCACTTGTCGGCATGTTCTTTGTATAGGGCTGCCATTACCTAAATTGCCGACGCCGGACAAACACGGCAAGAATCCCGGACATTTGGGCGAAATATGGGTTTATTCCCGGACACCTCTGACAGAGTACCCCAGTATCTCCGCACCGCAATAACAATCGCAATTTTTAATAGTTCCTGCCTGAGTAATAATACCTAAAACTGGCGTTATTTACTAACCACTTATAAAGTGACTCGACCAAGTGCATAAAAATCCTTCTAAATACCTATGTTTTACCTACTTACAATAATTTTGGTCATTAGTCAATTGAATATCCTGGTTATCTTAAATTAAATTCAGTCATTACTCACTATTGGAAACTTTAGTATACGTACGTAAATGTAACTTATTCTTGACAAAAGTGTGCGTGTATTCTATGAAGTGGTAAAAATTAAACGTTTTTTACCCTACTAGTAAATTACGACAATTCCAGGTAATAGCAATAAGTACAAGACGTGATATTTATCAAAATGTGTAACGTGTCGAAATACATCGAGATTCGCGGTCCGGGCTTCGTGGACTTTATGCCTATGGCCCCGCACTGGCTCCTTCAGGCGCATGCGCCGCGGGAAAGCGGGGGACGGCGCGCGCGTCGCCTGCCAGTCGCCACTCGGCCACAGTACTCGGCACTTGTCATTTTGCCAGCGGCCACTCGCCCGGCAGCAACACGACGTGGCGTATGTTGATTTATGTACCGAATGTTAGGCCGATGCGCGCTATGTACTTACTCGTAACTATTGTAATTTTATTATTATATCGTTTTGTATCGATCCGAGTGACCTTGCGTTTGACATCGCTTCGGGAGACGCGAGCCATGTGTAGGTTTTTAGTTTAGTCCTTTCTCGGCTTTTATGCGCACACGATCAAATGTTCTCTAATTGTAATTATTATTCTATTGTGTTAATTTTTAAGTTTTTGTTGTGGTAAACTATGATTTACATTTACAAAGTTCGTGAATAAAGTGTTAATGTTTCCGAGAAGGTCGTTGAAATGTCTTTTGTACTTTTAGGGATTACTGAGTAAATGTTCAAAATTCCAATTTTCCAGAACCTCGCTGACACTCGTATCATAACGGTAGCATCATAGTCGGTTTCACGAAATCGATCGACGAATTTGACGGCTTGAGCGTGCGATTCTTGCTGATGTATCGTGTGATAGTTCTTAGGTTAGATAGAATCTTAGGGTTGTGAGGCTTTTTGATAAGCTACGTGCGGTGTACGGACTGTGACCATTATCGAAGATGCCGCAATGATTTCAGTCTTCTGAAGGAGACATAACTGGCTCTGACAGAATCTAGTAAGTGACTGTTGTTTAGATTGACCTATGTGACCTGACACACAAGCATTGGTAATAATAGCGACCTCATCTTTTCGGTTTGGAATAAAGCTTCTTGGTTACGATGGCGCGATGTGACAGCTTATCGTTGCGCTCCGTGTGTGCATCTCTTGTTCGCGTGTGCGTGAGCATATTATCAATGAAACACACAACCTCAGTGCGATGTTGACGCTCCGACGATTTCTCGTTTACTAGTATAAGCTACGTGCGGTGTACGGACTGTGACCATTATCGAAGATGCCGCAATGATTTCAGTCTTCTGAAGGAGACATAACTGGCTCTGACAGAATCTAGTAAGTGACTGTTGTTTAGATTGACCTATGTGACCTGACACACAAGCATTGGTAATAATAGCGACCTCATCTTTTCGGTTTGGAATAAAGCTTCTTGGTTACGATGGCGCGATGTGACAGCTTATCGTTGCGCTCCGTGTGTGCATCTCTTGTTCGCGTGTGCGTGAGCATATTATCAATGAAACACACAACCTCAGTGCGATGTTGACGCTCCGACGATTTCTCGTTTACTAGTAGTGGCAATAGGATGTCTAAAATTAAAAGACCTTTTTTGTTATTTATTTCGTTTGAAAAATGTACTTCTTTATTTTACACTTATGGTTAAATTAATTAACTGCATGGTGTTTCTTTCAAATTGATTTTATCGCACTTAAATTTATGTATTCGGTTACAAAATGACCCTGTATAGTATATTATTTCATCTCCCGCATATTAGTAATTACATAAAGAGATTTAAAAATATTTTAACAAATTACAGGAGTTACAGGATGTGTAAATAGTCAACTCGAGTGACGTACTGAAATTACTCGAGTGACTCGAGTCATAAAATCCTACTCGAGTCGCATCACTATACGGAAACAATAGGCAATAACCTCAACAGCTAACCCAGATAACTTCAAACTAGTGATGCGTAGAGGTGGTGCGTATTTACGCAACCAGGTTTTTACACCAGGTATTTGCTTGCAAGTAGGCCGACCAGTGCCGACCCGAAACACTTGCAAGACTTGAAAGTATTTTACGCCGCGCTACGTCCGCGCGCAATTATGGTTCTTATTTCAACAGGCTAGTGAACAATTTCCTATGCAAGTATTTTAGTGTTAAAGGTGTTATATTTGTTAACGCGATTGTGCTCCTTATTAGTGCCAAGTCATGGGTCAATATCCTATGCACGTAAAAAATACTTGAAAGTATTACGTTTTTCGACTATCCAAGTGCTACAAGTACTTTATTTCTGAACGCGATTCTGCTCTTTATGCGCATTGAAACACGGATAAATTTCCAATACAGAAATAAAATACTTAGTGTTTATAGAATCGAAGTCTTCGAAGTTTTTATTAGTGAACGCCTTATTTGTATAGAAGCACGGATTAATTTCCTATGCAGAAATAACTTGAAAGTATTTCGAACCCTGGTTTTTGGCGCCGCTGGTTTTTTTAGGCGGACTTACTTGTAAGCCCTGGTTCACGATTTTGCAAGTACGACCCATGCCCAGTGATGCGACCAAGAAGATTATATATTGTGTGTATAACGTTCTTCTTCTTCAAGAGACTTGCAAACTTGTCAGATGACATTTGTTTTTTTACTAACATTTGTAGTATAGGCAAAGGAACAAAATCATGCAGCCTATGATGACATATTTTTTCAGGCCCATACAGCCTTGTTAATTATTTAGTGATTAGGTTCTTTCCTTTTAACTTACAAAATATTTAATATTGAAGAAAAAATTTACATGTTAAAATAAAACATGTTTTTATTTAATGTTTTTATTTTTGAACTCTTTCTTACATTTAAGCAATGCTTTCTTCTGCATTTTTTTTAAATTACATTTTTCGGCCCTTATGATGTCTATCCATTTTAATATTTTATTTATTACATTGCACCAATAAAAAATACAGAGTTTAATACTTATGTCTAACAAATATTCAGGAACTAAGTTTTTGTGAAAATATTCTTTTGAATGGCAATTCAAAAGAATATTTGGAACATATACTTTGTTTTATGTTTTACTAATATTATTTTTATGTCCTTGTTGTTCCAAATATTCGTTTGTAATTTTAATTACATTACCAAAACTTATAACAGTGTTTTCATGGGGATAACTTAATTTTCTTGCATTCTTACAACTTTTATATTTTTTTTCTACTATGAAATTGTGAATATTGTTATTCTCACTTAAAAGATTGCTTTTACATTCTGCACAATTATTAATTTTAGAAAGCACTTTCCTCGTTACCCACCCTGCTATGTAGACCTTTGAATGAATATTTAACCATTCTCGTCTGGATTGTTCGTGAATATTTTCTTCATTACTAAACTCAATATTTTCAGTTATATCTGAACTATCTAATTTAGAGTTCATCGTTGGTGCAGAATTCACATTTTCAAACAAGGATTCTAAATTTAAAATATCGCTACTAAAATCTTCACAATTAAAACTTTCTGAATGAAAACTTATAAATCTTGTTATTAATAGTGCTTTAAATGTTAATAAAAGAGTGGGCAGTCGGATTATTAAATCTATAATTGTATGCCTGTACTTGTCTAAAAAAGTTTTCAATAACATCCGAGTTAAGAAAAAAATTAAATTAAATTAATTTTATCCATTGTTAATCTACGTGCCTTTTTAATAATTGCATAATTTAATTTGCATCCACATAACTTCCTTAGTTAAAGGATTCATATTTTTAGTTAAACCCTCTAAAGACTTTTCTTTACTGAATACCAATGCCTTCTGCAGTCTGGATTTATAATTACTTATACGTTTTGCTTCCTTATATTCGTCATAGCATAGTTGACATTGTGGAGATAAGGTGCCCAATGTTTTTATTAATCTCCTTCTGACCAACTTTTTTGGAGTTTTGTATGATGAAGCTGAAAATAAAACAAAATATTATACATAAAAAAGTAGTCAACAAAGACTTTATAGGACCACAATACAATAAACTTCAAACAAATAAATACCTTAAGTACCTTGGATCACAGTTCCGAAGGTCACAGCAGCAGATTCTGCAGAATTTGGTGTACAAATCACTGAAAAAAGACAATAAAAACATTTGAAATTTACCAATAATTATTCAAATCTAACAATAAACACAGTATAGTTTTTGGCCTTGTCATTACCTTAGGACAGATCTTATTCTTATGCATAATTGTACCCATGACTGTCTTCAGACACACAGCAAAGTTGATGACCAATTAATAGAGACAAGGCAGCTGCTCACCAGATGGCAGACAACTTTAGAATTTAGATTATACAATATACATAAATTACTACATACCATTGACTTCAGAGCGTGCCACTTTTAACAGGATACATTCTTCAGTTTTCGAGTATGTATGGTCAATGTGTCGCTTTCGTGCATAATCGTGATTTCTCTACTTCATAGGAACTAGAAAAGACAAGACATATAATATTAAAAACAATTTAGCTATATCTTAACAGTAACTTCGATTCTGAAAGATAGGTTACCTGTTTCTTCATAAACCATTGACGAATTTCCTGAAGAAATCTCCAAGTCAGTAAATAAACTTGGATAGGCGTCACTATTCAAGCGTTTGTTGCATGGTAAACAAATCTTTGCTCAAAATGCTTATGGCAAACATACATGTTCTTTGTATCACAAACATTTTCACTACCTATGCACTGTAACCACCGGATTTGAATCTCTTTCCTTGCGGGAAATTGATGCAATTTAACGTCCTGTCGTAAACTATTGCACTTGGATACACAACACCTTCGAAATATTGTTAAAAATGTTGAAATGTGACTGGATATTACTGTATTTGTGGATTTATAAAGAGGTTTTTTTTATAACGCGGGCCTATTAGCCAGTAGCCTGACGAGAGTCCGCTTTTCGGGCCACACCGGACTTTAGGGTGAACGCAAAAGGCGCTCGCAACCCTTTGATTTAGGTGACCATGCTGAGGGCAAACCACTAATGGGTTACGAACCTCGGCTCAGGACGGCCACTGAGAGGATAAGACATCAGCGTTTGGGGAAGATGGTTTTAACCTAATCCTATTTAGTGGTATCGTACCTAGTAGTCTTCGGCACGCGGGCCGGAACTGCTAAGAGAGGTCAGGGTGACGGGGAACGCGGCGAGGTCCTCGACGGCGAGGACGGAACTGCGGTCTTATGGGGTGTATGAGTTTTAGGAACTCGTGCTTACGGTGGATGGCCAGAGTTATATCGTCCTCCGGGTCGGATAGAAAAGAGCGCGGCCGTCTCCATTTGGCGCGATCGAATGGAGTATATATCGACGCTTTACGGATAAGCGTATTTGGGTGATTTACCGCCCGATCGAAGTAGCGTTTGCTGGCCGTTTGCATAAAATGCTTGATGGTCGGCATATTGGTGTCCACGTGGAGGTTGCGGTTGCGAACGTACCACGGGGCACCAAGAGCGTGTTGGAGGAAGATATTTTGCAAGACCTGCTCGAACGTACCACGGAGCACCAAGAGCGTGTCGGAGGAAGATATTTTGCAAGATCTGCATACGCTTAAGACGAGCAGGCGGTATGTGGGCGAATACGGGCGACGCGTACGTCATAATCGGCCTAATGCATGTAGTATAGATCCTAATCTTGTTGCGGATGGACATTTTACTTTTCCTATTTATGAGCCATTGCAATTGGCTCATCGCGAATGCAGCTCGCGCGCGTACCGCATTTACGTGTGGGACGAAGGTCAACCTCTGATCAAGGGTCACTCCTAGGTATTTGGCCTTGTCCGTCCAGGGATAACCTGGTTCGACATGCGGACTTGGTAATTGGGCACATTAATTCTCCTCTTCAAAGTGAACAGGATTGCCTGACTTTTTGTGGGGTTGACGGTGATTCGCCATTTGCGAAACCATGCACCGAGTTCGTCAGCGGCGGCTTGCAAAGTGCGCACCACATCGTCGGGGTCTCTACGTGAGGCGTAGATTGCGGTATTGTCCGCGAAGAGGGCCAGATGGGCATATTTTTTAGTCTTGGGATATCGCTAGTGTACAGCGAAAAGAGATGGGGAAAGAGCGGAGCCTTGCGGGACTCCAGCCGTAATCATGTGCCGGGAAAAGAGTTCCCTCCACTCGATATTTGAAACCGCGATTCGACAGAAAGTCTCGTATGATATGCACGACTTGTGTCGGCACGTTGAGAGTGTACAACTTGAAAAGTAAGCCGTTGTGCCTTGAATAGTAAGCTGTTGTGCATTTAAAGAGGTGATGGCCGACCAAATGGCGACCTTTCCGTAGTATTATAATGCTCTTTGTGGCGACCGTTCTTGGCGGGGGTGAAGACGACGAAAGAGGGGCGCGGAATGTCAATATAGATGCTTGCACTGTCAGTTTCTATGGTCGATTTTTTTTGTTCTAGCATTACCGGGCGCGGCAGCGCGCCTCAGCGGTCACTGTCACTCCGCATAGAAATAATGAAAGAGAAGCTAACGAACGCCGCTATTACGCTTTATTTGATTCAACTCGTTGGAGTAATCCTACTAATATTATAAAGGCGAAAGTTTGTAAGAATGTATGGATGTTTGGATGTTTGGATGTTTAGATGTTTGGATGTAAGGATGTAAGGATGTTTGTTCCTCTTTCACGCAAAAACTACTGAACGGATTTCGATGAAATTTGGCACACGGGTAGATCATGTTCTGGATTAACACATAGGCTACTTTTTATCCCGGTAAAATATAAAGCGGGACTTTTATCCCGGAAAAACTTTTTAAAGCGGGCGGAGCCGCGGGCAAAAGCTAGTTTGATAATATATGAACCTTTACACATATTGTACTATAATCGAAAAATAAAAACAACAGTTCTCTTTATTATTATTGATTACACCACTGTTATGAATTTTATCAAGAACTGTTTATAAATAATAGAGTTATAATTAATAGAATTTCCATATTAATGGTAACTTTATGATTTTTTCTATCGAGAAAATTTAACGAAAACGTGTTCTGAATTCAACGATTCCCTCATAAATATGACCAATATTAACATATATTTTTTTGGCTTCTCTAAAATATACAGATTAGACAAATAAAACTATTGAATGGAGCCTATTTTGACTATACACAGCGCCTTAATTCACTATTTTGGTGATACTTAGTGTATTATTGCATAATTTTGGTGGTATATTAGACAAATTACCAAATATTTTATGAGACCTACTATTCATATTACTTATTATGTAAAATACAATTCATAAAATATGTCAACTAAATCATAACCTCAAATCTTTAAAGTGAAAAACCTTTAGTTTTAGACTTCTTCCACTAATAATGTTGATACAAAATTGTTTAAGCATTGCTGCTGAATTGCTATATACATTTTTTGTCTTCTAAACGTTTCACATTTACATCAACTAAAATCATGTATGAATACTTGCCATTGTCCTTTTGGGCGGCGGGAACATGGAAATGACATGAAGTGCTCTTGTTTTAATCTTAATTCTTAGATGTTTTAATTCATTTGACTATTGTCAAAGTAATGAATTAAAACATCTTAGTGTTAACTGTTACAGTTGTGTGAAAATAATATCGTCGGGGATAGTACAATTCCGCGGAACTAGTGCTGCTAAATATGGCCTCACTGACAAAAATAGTCAAATTGATATTACTACACAAAATACAATGTAATTTACAGTTTTAGCTCTCCCGGCTCGCCTGCCTTTTTTTCACATTTACCTGGTATTTATGCAGAATTGTTCTATTCCCGACGATATATAATTGCTGTAAAGTTATAAACATAGAGTTGTTACGCGATTTTTGTTTTAATAGTTTTACGATTAAATTGACTGCCTTGGTGGCGTAGTTGTATTACAGTACGACTGCAAAGCTGAGGTCTTGGGTTCGATCCCCGGGTCGGGCAAACTGGTATTGAGTTTTTCTATTCAGTATCAGTCCGGAGTCTGGAATTTGTGCCCGATTTGGCGATAGGCTCGCCCCCTATCACGTCATGGGACGGAATGACGGCGAAAAGTGGGTGTACTAGTTGCGCCTCTGCCTGCCCCTTCGGGGATAACAGGCGTGAGTGTATGTGTGTGTGTACAATTAAATTGGCCAACTATGCCATGCTATTTTACTTTTCAGTTTAATAGCACAAAAAAATACAATTGTTATTCATGAATGCCTCATATTGTGAAATCTAATTGCACCTCAAATGCCCAGGGCCGGGCCATCTGAACTTTCCGAGGATCTTCATTATTATTTTTCAATTTTAACTGAGATCATACAATAGTATCACGATCATAATATATATTTGTGTAAAATATTTCGGTACAACATATATTTCGACATCCATATAATTTATTAATGACAGTTTCGGTGGCATAGGTATATTAAGGTACGACTGCAACGCTGAGGTCTCGGGTTTGATCCCCAGGCCGGCAAGGTGATATTGGATGTTTCTATTCAGTATGAGCCCCGAGTCTAGAATTAGTGCCCGACATGGCGATAGGCTCGCCCCCTATCACATCATAGGACGGAATACGCACGGCGATAAGTGGGTGCATTAGTTGCGCCGCTACTAATGCACCCACGCTAGAATTTTCTAGAATATTTAAGACAGGGTGTGATATTTTGGTACAGAATAAAAAATTAAAATCCAAGTTAATTAAATAAATTGTTGATTTATAATAAAAACTCATGGCCAAATAATGAATAAAAAGTTTATTCAACATTCGAAAAGCACATTAGCAGTGGTCAATAACACTAAGTTAGGAATATTGTCTCCCTAAAGGTATTATTTGTGTTTAATTATTGAAACCTGGATAACTTTGTAAACTTACGTTAATAATAAAAGTTATTGACATATAACTAGTCAATTGGTCACATTTATGATACTTGTCCAAATATATTATTTAATATCATTGTACTTGCCATATTCTTACAATTAGTGAATATCAGAGTAAATTCATTAGTAATTACGGAAAAATATTTTACAAAATTAGCTGTATGAATCAGGGTCGGCGAAGTTTTATTAATTGCGATGATTAATTGAATCATTAATTAATTGTATTAAATGTCTTCTTTACCGCTCTCTATTTATTTAAATTGTATGTGGCTTTATGATAAATGTAAAATGTATGTTATAATGCACCCATTCTTTACTAGTTACAAAAATATAATCTAATGATTTATAATTGTTTTAGACACAATTATAATTTTATTATAATTACACCTAGGCCTCTAGTCCATACAGCCTTCATTAATCTCTTATATGATATTTATTGCTACTCGTAATCTTATTGCTCTATACTCTATGTTATTATAATAATTCTTTATTTCAGTGTTTGTAAAAATTTATTTACTTGAAAACAAATTTTAGTGTCAACACTTATAATTATACATGTATTAAATACACATTTGTGAAACATCACACACAGCATTGTAAAAATTTTAAATATTCTCCTTCTTACTTATAAACTTAAGTGTTGACTGTTCAACACTTTCTCATTTACTTTCGGTTTCTTTGAGTGAATGAACAAAACATTTTTTAAAAATATTTTCACAGCTAAAATAAATAACTAATATCTTATTTCATACTATGTATATTACAGTAAAACAGCAAACTATAAAAATAAAATCACCCCTTTTGACCGCGAGTTGCCTGGAATCAGAATTTGTGCCTGACAAGCAGCGACTATATAGCCCCTAGACACCATGTTAAATATTTTTCTTCAAATGAATTCTGTCAACTACCTGAAGTTTGAGGAAGCGGGGTACTGCATTACGGTTGCCCGTGCCAACATAATTACTTTTTACGTAGCCATAGAAAAAACTATTTTCTATTCAGTATCAGCCCGGAGTCTGGAATTTGTGCCCGATATGGCGATAGGCTCGCCCCCTATCGCATCATGGGACGGAATGACGGCGAAAAGTGGGCGCACTAGTTGCACTACTTCTGCCTACCCCTTCGGGGATAACAGGCGTGACTGTATATATATGTATGTATAGAAAAAACTATTTTTATTAAGTACGTCATTTGGCATGCAATGCTAAACAATTTCAGTCAGAGATAGCGTAAAATGCACTTATACCGGGTGGAAGGGAAACGCTCTCGGAAACGAATACAGGTGATGGTATTGGTGATTCCTGACGTGATGGTACTAAAAAAATCGCGATCGCATTTTTACAATTTTAGTAGGATTTTCTCAAATTTCTGTACAGCTTCACGTATGGATAGATAAATCAAACTATTATTCTGAAAAACATAGTAAAAAAGGTCAATATTTCAAAAAAATCGTAATGTAACACGTACATCAGCTGACGGGTTAACGACCGCGGGCCGGTCCCGGCGCAGCGCGGCGGCCGCCCAGTTCTTTGTACGCTTTACATTGCGCGCGCATAAATTACGGAAATACTAAAATCGTAAGTATTATCGCTTAGCTTTGCAAATGAATATAGTTTTTCGTTAATGTTATGGTTCTTCTCTCTTACCGTTCCGGTATAGAGAGCGTTTCCCTTCCACCCGGTATACATGACAGGAACGGGCCTCAATGCTAAAATTTTAAACACATAATGGCATGCATCAGTTGAATTTCGATAATTATAAAACAGGAATTGATAAGAATAATTATTGACATGAATATTAAATTTAATGCTATTTTTCAGAAAACCCGAAGTCTGGATGTTTTTATATTTGTACAAGGGACGATTATTATATTTATTAAATCGATAATGTGGCAGTGTGTGCGCCTCCAAGTAGTGGTCGCAACTGACTTGAAGATATTGAACGACAAGCTACATCTGATCTAGTCAGATGTGTTTGCCGAAACCGATCGCCTGTTATTCGACGTCTAGAGGCTATATGGTCGCTGATGACAAGGCAATACATAATTAGGGAAGCGCCCTTATGACATCATCAGGTAGAAAGGATCCGCGAACTATGTTTGCACTTTCATTCCTGCCTGCCCTTCCAGGGAAACTGACGCGACTTGTGATTATTTTATTTTTAGATATGGATTCATAGATTACAAACGCCACTGGTTTCCATATTATGTTGGCACTTAAACTGAGGTGAGCGTCTATAATGAAAAATTACTAAGCACATAGTTAAAATTACAATAGTGTCTTTTTTTTTTTTCCTATTTCATTAATCTCGTATCTGCTACCATTGCAATAAAAAACAAAATTAAGTTAAATTCATTAAAAAAAATTAATGCAATATAATAACACATTTATGGTATAAAATATTCATTCTTGAAAATATGATGTCAAAAATACATTTTTATTAAAACAATCTTGGTCACCAACACTGAAGCAAAAATGTACATAAATATCTATCCGCTTTTCAAGTAACGACATTTAAAGGCCTGTTAATTATGCCCTCATAACATTGTAGTAACTGTATTGTATCATGTATAGTATACATAGTTATGGTAGTTAGTACTACAAATAAAATTGATAAGTGAGTAGATATTTGTTTATATTTTTGATACAAAGCTGGTGAACACACTTTACAACGATATGGTGGAGTAAACACCAACATAGATACCTTTGAGTTGATCTCTTAATATTAAAAAGTAAACTTAATTGAGTACATTCCCTACCACTAATAGTCTTTGGTCACAGAATATGTCACTCTATGTGTCTCCTTATAATGGAAGCAGCCTCTAATTCTCCCATATCTTCTAGAATTACAGCCAAAGTCTTTGAGGATACATCGTTTCTGCATTCCTAAAAAATATAAAAATATTTTAAATAACCGTAATCTCTTTTATCTAATTTTCAAAAGTGAATAATAATATCATTAAATTATTTAATCAAGTCTTTTGTTATGTTTAATATTTGTGTTTGTATTCCCAGAAATTGGTTCGAATATTGGGTAAGATATTGGGTTTATTGATCAGTATCAGGTCGGAGCCTAAAATTTGTCCTCGATATGGAAATAGGCTCGCCCCCTGTCATATCGTGGGACGGAACACACATGGCGAATAGTGGGTGCTACAATAATTGAAAGCTGAGGTCTCGGGTTCGATCCTCGGGTCGGGCAAAGTGATATTGAGTTTTTCTATTCAGTATCAGCTCGGAGTCTGGAATTTGTGCCCGATATGGCGATAGGCTCGCTCCCTATCACATCATGGGACGGAATAACGGCGAAAAGTGGGTGCACTAGTTGCGCCTCGGCCTACCCCTTCGGGGATAACAGGCGTAAGTGTATATGTATAATAATTGAATGTCTGTATTTTCCTGATGAAACTATATTATGATAAGAATTGTGTATCAAAACGTCATCTGGAAATGTTTGGGAGAGGCTTGTTCAGCAGTGGTGTTGATGTTGCTGATGATGGAGTATGTATGGGGTCGTCCATTAATCACGTGAGGCTCGAAAGGGGGGAGGGGGGTTGGAAAAAGTCACGAAATATTACAAGGGGTGGTGCGAGAAGGGGGGGTTGTGTAGTGATATATCACGTGTGTTTAAAATTTCGCGCGTGATTCAAATTAAATTAGGTATACTTTGATTTTTATTTGAGGATAATACACTATCATTTTTAACATGCTTTGTAAAAAAAAAATACACGTGATCTTTGGTGGTTGGGTACCAGTTATAAAAAAAACAGAATAATGGACGACCCCCAACGCCCATGGTATAACTGGTAGACTATCCCGCCCTCACACCCGCCACTGTAACTCCTGTAAGCCAGGATCAGCAGTGGCACGCATTTTATGGACATCGAGCGGTGAAGCTCGGCGAGTCTCAGGGAACACTAATATGTCTGTAACCCGCAACGAAATTAATCAAAAGAAAGATAGGGAGGAGTTGGAAATATTAATTGTCCACTTTCCTCTATAGCAAAGCGGCAGACAAAAAATAATGAACTAAAGAGGTATTTTAACTTCAAGTTTAGAGACGTTTACAACTAGAAAAGCCAGTATAACTGGTAGTGGGGCGGTTGCGGACGAAAACTTAGACGTGAGTCGGAGGAAGCTTGCAGCCGTCCCTAATGCGCCGAAGATGGCCGCCGCGGAGTTTTATTTGGTATGCCGTGCGGTGTATATAGGTTAGAGACTCTCTCCGGGCGGCTCAACGTCGGGTCGTAAGGCACGGTGAACCCAACATAACCGCTCAGTCGTTCCCCTTGAACATTGGGAGGTAGTAATAATTCACTTTCTCCGCGTAAAAAAAAAAAAAAACAAAAAAGTATATCTGGTAGTGAGTGGTGACCTTGAGATGCAGCAGCAGCGTGCGCGCGGGGCTGGGCTGGCGCGCGCACCACTCGAGCGTGGCGGACAGGCCCAGCCGTCGGCACAGCGCGCGCCACGCACCACCACCACCACCACCACCACCACCTCGCTCCAGCGCCACGCTCAGCTCCTCCACGTACGCACCCAGCTCCGGCAAGCTCACGCTGCCAGGACTCGCACCCATTCGGTAATCCTGCATACCACACACCATTTATACTACATCACAAGTTATAGCTCTTGGTCTTAACACATATGCCAAACCGGTTACAGGAAGACATAATTGTATCGACTGTCGAGGGCACGGTAAATATACCTAAACATTTATCTATCGAGTCATACGTACACGCCTCGAATTCGGTGTACAGTCAGCAGCATAATTATCTGTATAAATTCACAATTTCAATTTGCATACCTACTTATGTGTTCTTTTTCTCTTCACAACAATAAAATAAAAAATATTTACTTTACATCAAACGAAGTAAAAAATGTTTCAGTTTAACCTAACGCGTATACCGGGTGGAAGGGAAACGCTCTCTATACCGGAACGGTAAGAGAGAAGAACCATAACATTAACGAAAAACTATATTCATTTGCAAAGCTAAGTGATAATACTTACGATTTTAGTATTTCCGTAATTCATGCGCGCGCAATGTAAAGCGTACAAAAAACTGGGCGGCCGCCGCGCTGCGCCGGCACCGGCCCGCGATCGTTAACCCGTCAGCTGATGTACGTGTTTCATTACGATTTTTTTGAAATATTGACCTTTTTTACTATGTTTTTCAGAATAATAGTTTGATTTATTTATCTATACGTGAAGCTGTACAGAAATTTGAGAAAATCCTACTAAAATTGTAACAATGCGATTGCGATTTTTTAGTGCCATCACGTCAGGAATCACCAATACTATCACCTGTATTCGTTTCCGAGAGCGTTTCCCTTCTACCCGGTATAGGCGATTTGAAATTTTGATTTTGAACAACTACTTATGCTGCTGACTGTACACAACAGTCGCGAAATGCGAAATGCGAATGCGCCGCAGTGACGAACGAACGGTGTGATGGTTTTGTAAGCAGTAAGCGTGTAATTTCAACGCTTTTTTTTATAAAATGTATGGATGTATGTTTGTTACTCTTTCACGCAAAAACTACTAAACGGATTTCGATGAAAGGTGGTGGCATACGGGTAGATAATGTCCTGATTTAACATATAGGCTACATTTTTTTTTTATTATTTGATTCAAAAAACTAGGCTTTACACATAAATACAATTAAATACAAACATAGAAAACATGGATCATAATGTTGTGTATGCCCTTCTAGAAGTGAATACAGCATGCTCATAAATGTAAATGCTTACATATTTTAATTTAACTTGTTTATGATAAAACAAAGTTGAATGAAATTGCAATAGTTTCTTCGAAGTATACGCATAAAGAAACAACTAAACGGATTTGGATGAAATTTGGCACACGGGTAGATTCCTGGATTAACACATAGGCTACTTTTTATCTCGGTAATTTGCTCCTATGGAAAATAATAGATACTTTTATTCTGATTCTTAAATAGATGGCGCTGGCGTTGTACAAATTTAGGGACTCTTGTAGCGGGAAAAGCTGTTCACGAGGGCGTAGCCGCGAGCATCACCTATCATTTCATACGTTACCAGTTTTTATAAACGCAATGAACTCACCTCCTCATCAGCGGATTCGAATTCATCGTCCATTTCTGACTTGGTGTCTTCCTCGTACGCAGCCGCCGTTACATAGTCCTTCATCGCGTCCCTTATTTCGGGCTCTTCGCGCGCCATCTTCCACGCCGATATGTTGTGCTCACCTTGCTTCAACGGATCAGCCTATAAAATGTTTAGTATTATACATCCGCCACGTGTTACATACAGAAAGACGTGAAAGTCTTACTGATGTTTGGTAAGCGTCATAACTGCTCGAAAACCCGTGACGTAAACAATTTGGCACTTCGTAAAACCTCTAAGGACTGCTTTATGTATGACTAAGCCTTACAGTCTTCATTTTATGTACCTACATACACTGGGATTTTCAATCAGATAACGAAGTAGATCTTTCCGACACCCAGGATTTCTTTTTAGAATCACTAATTGTTTTAGATTATGAAGCACGTATTAATAGGGTAGTTTCCTATGTTCTATTTTGTACATTATTTTTTATGCAACAGAAAATAATACGAAAAAGAAATTCTGCTGTGTCAATCAGCAGCAAAATTGGTTGAAAAATAAAGCAGTTATTCGTATTTGACATCTTGTCGAGAGCAAAAGCCCTATCGCCCCATCTTTTTCGCACGCAGTGTTACGGCCGGTGACGCGCGGTTACATCACAGTCTGATATTACTGTTATTTGACAATTACCCCTTCTACCTAATTTTAAACTTTATAACTTAATTATTATGCCAATTTTCGAAAAATATTTTTCCGTTACATTTTCGATGGCATAGATTCTTGATAAATGTTTAAAAAAAATAGTCAACTACCCTATTACGTAACACAAATAAAAAGAGCGTACCTTCTTTTCGAGCAACAGTTTTACAATTTCCAGCGTGTTCTTCCTGATGGAGCTGCCGCAGACAATCTGTAACGCAGTGTTGCCACAACCGTCCACACCGTCTATGTCCAACTGAGAACAAAAATACATTGACGTAAATTAGGGATAACAAAAAGGTGATCGGTCCCTAAATAAAACAATTATAAAGTAAAATAAACACCTACGAAAACTATCTAAAACAATTTATCTAAAATAAAGTTAACCATGTGAAGTTTAGTTTAGTGAGGAAAAAATAATTATTGATATTAATGCAAAAGTTTAAACGCAATTTGAAATTTCGAATTTGTTCAGTTACTTATGTGGCTGACCGTACATAGATCATCTTAGCTTAATTATTACTCTTAGGGTCTCTTTCACCATCTCCAAGTAAAGTGTTGATTAGTTACATACACGAATTTAAATACACGAATCCTCGATATCCGTTGCAGCGTAGAATATTCTAATTCATCCAATTATTGATATTAATTAAATCCATTTTTAGACAATAGATAGACAAATGTTCATTAATCTTAACTCTGTGATTTAATTTAACTGTCAAGTAGACACGCTACTTGGCAGACGACGTGGCAAGTAAGTTACGGGTCAGTTTATCATATGATTAGTGCTACTCGAACGTGGTGATATTGACACGTGCAGTTACGGGTGACTTTAACTGGCGATTAGTCTACTCGATACTTTACTCGAGGGTGGTGAAACAGGCCCTTACTAATATTATAAATTATGTGAATGTTTGTGAAAACGTTTGGACGTTTGTTAGAACCAAATGCAGAAACCGCCGAACCGATTTGGATGAATATAGTCCACGAATAGATATATCCTTGATTAGCATAATATAGTACTTTTCATCCCGGTCATTTCTTAGGAAGTATGTGATTTTTTAGGTTGTGGTGACATCGTATTAATGGCTCTATTGATCTCTATAGTGATTTCAGGACTTTTGAAACGGGAAACACTTCTCACTCGAGCAAAGACGCGAGCAAGACCTAGGAAAATACAAGAAG
This sequence comes from Lapara coniferarum, assembly GCA_949316025.1. Lineage (NCBI taxonomy): Eukaryota > Metazoa > Arthropoda > Insecta > Lepidoptera > Sphingidae > Lapara > Lapara coniferarum. The sequence goes on from OX438925.1 coordinate 7,363,370, forward strand.
TCCTACCTCGAAAAGATTGCCCTATAGATACATACAGTCATTTTGACATGGGTTTCCGTAGTATTATAATTCTCTTTGGACATGGCGTTACTAAATGGAAACAACGTACTTGTGTCCTTGAAAATAATACTTTTCATTAAGTTATTTTAACCATAGATATAAAATAAAAAAGTAAAAGTTTCGAACGATATAAATATTAATAAAAAGTAACTGAGTTTACACGCTCTAATCTTTCCACTTAGTAGTGGAGTAGTAGTCTACTCTAGAGTATTCGTCGCAACGGCAACATTCCACTTTCAATCAGAAAAACACTTACGCACACGGCATATTCGCACTTAACTACAAAATGGATTGATGTGTAAAAAAAAAACAAGATACACGATCAGTTTCTCAAAAACGTCTGCGAAAAAACAGGGTGTCGCACAATTTACTTGTTTATTTTTGAAATTATTGAATTAATAAATTTTATATGGATATTGCATTATACTTTTTATGTTTTAGTTTTCCTCGTGACCAAATTCGATGTGAAGAATGGACATCAATCGTCACACAGAAAGTATGTGAAGATTTTTTAAGCTGGTTAAATCAACATAAATAAAATAAATATAAAAACGATTCGACTCCATTAAACTCTTGTTCTACTTTGGTTGTGACGGCCATTGCATTTCTGACATTTATCAACAACGTGTGTAGCTCGCATTTAAAAATCAACTTTTTGTGGTAGTCATAAGATTAAATTTCTGTATAGTCAATCAAAACATGTGATTATTGTTTAATTTTTCAGTTTGTTTTATCGACGACACTTAAGGGGCTTCCTTTCCAAATCTGCGAAAATACATGTTTTACAATTCCTAACTAGTACCTGAAAATGACTGAACAACATGACATGGAAAATATATATAATAATTTGATTCATTAACTTTAATTTTGCACAATTAGATTTTCTATTTATCATTTTTTAAGAAAAATATAAACGAAATAAAAAACTACTACTTTCACTTAAATTGGGTATCAACTTTTCCATCAATGTATTTATGAATATAAAACTTACATTTATTAATAGAGAACACATTTATGGTCGATATTGCAGAAATGTTTTTTTGATTTACGATAATTTTAAGTCATTTATTTACATTTTTCAAGTTTCCGCTCGGACTATTGAAGCGGGTCTCTGTCGGGCGACAGGGGGAGTACGGCGAGCGCCGTTCCAAGGAATGGACGTACGCAATTTTTTTGTCCTGTTGACGTCAATAAAATATTCTATTTGAACAAAATGATGACTGAAATAAGTATTAAAATAATATTATCCACATTTTTGCCACATCGATTCTCTCGGTTATTTGTAGAATAATAACTAATAATTATAATTAGTTTTACATTGACATGTTGTCATGCCACAAAAGTCCTGTTTTCGCTGTCTCGGCTCTATGACATAATGAATGCGGCAAATGAGTATTGAGTCCGCATATTCTTAAAAAAATCACGGCTTATTAAAAGAGTAATTATTTCATTTGTCATTTACGCTCTCGCGTGCCAGGAGCGTACATGTACGTTCAAAAAAGTGTTCATACTCTGCCGAGAGTGTACATAATATAGTTCGGGCCTATTACTGCAAAATGTGTGAAAACTGAACATCTGCAGATTATTTTTCTTTCGCTACTTTTGGCTTGCCGTTGATTGCAAGATCTTGACGCAGGTAATGTTAGAATTTTAAAAGTATCCGCCATTTTGACTTTCTTCGTTATAAGCTCAATTGACGTTAAAATAGATTCTGGATATAACTTAAGTTGCCTAAGACTGAACCAATGTCAGAATTTAATAAGGTGGCCGCCATTTAGAATTTCTTTGTTTTAAGGCTAATTGACCTCAAAATCGACATCTGGTATAACTTTGGTTACAAAAGACGAAACTACTGTCAGAATGGAAAAAGTGGCCGCGATATTTAATGTCTTTGTTTTAAGGCCAATTGACCTCAAATTTTATATCTGGACACTGAATTGTGTACAAAAGGCATATCCAATGTTAAATAATAACAAAGCTGCCTCGATTTAGATTTTTCTTGTTTTAAGGGCTATTGGCTTCAAAATGAAAAACCGCTGGGCATGACTGGCCACAAATTGTAGTAGGTAATAGGTATAAATTTTAGAACTTTAAAATATGGCCATCATCAATGTGCATTCAATTCAATAACGATATCGGAACTTTATTTTGCAAAGATATTTAAGAAGTGGCACGTGGCCACAAACAGCAAATGAAATAAATTCTTGTGTGAAAATATCAAAATTGTTTAAAAAAATATGGAATAACTAACATTTCAAATATTGCTTTAAGTGTAAGTAGCCGCATAGTAGGAGTCACCCTGCCTGGAGCAGGGCGTCTTACCGGCGCGGTGGAAAGCCGGGAAGCTCATCCTGCTGAAGAAGGGGGGACGACCCGCAGAGTCGCCGTCGGCCTACCGGCCCATCGTTTTGCTCGACGAGGTGGCAAAGCTCTTCGAGCGCATCATCCATGCTCGCCTCGTCGAGCATCTTGAAAGGGTCGGTCCGAATTTGGCCGACAACCAATTTGGTTTTAGGAGGGGACGTTCTACCGTCCATGCGATTCTGCGGGTGAAGTCACAGGCGGAGGATGCAGCGGCCAGCGGACAAATTGTCATTGCAGTGTCGTTGGATATCTCCAACGCATTCAACACACTGCCCTGGCCCTGCATCCACGAGGCACTGCGGTACCACGTGGTGCCGCCCTATCTCCGGCGTCTGGTGCACGCGTATCTGTCTGACAGGCACGTGGTGTATCCGGGCGCCGATGGGTGGCACCGAAGAGCGATGTCGTGCGGTGTTCCACAGGGCTCGGTTTTGGGCCCTCTCCTGTGGAACATCGGGTACGACTGGGTGCTCCGTGGTTCCAATCTCCGGGGCGTCGGCGTGACATGTTACGCCGACGATACGTTAGTCACAGCGACTGCTGGGACCTTCCGGGACGCCGCAACTCTGGCGGCGGCGGGCACCGGCCAAGTAGTTGGAAAAATTCAACGTTTAGGTTTGAAGGTGGCCCTCGAGAAAACCGAGGCCGTGTGTTTTCACGGACCTCGGAGAGGGCCACCGACGGGTGCCGGCATCGTCGTTGGGGGGGTGCGGATCCCCATCGGCTCTAGCATGAAGTATCTAGGTTTAGTCCTAGATAGCCGATGGCGATTCCGCACCCACTTTAAGGAGTTGAGGACAAAATTGTCTCGGGCAGCGGGCGCTCTTTCCGGCCTGCTGCCCAACCTGGAAGGTCCTGGCATCCCTTGCCGGAGGCTGTATCACGGAGTCGTGCGGTCCATGGCCCTTTATGGCAGCCCCGTTTGGGCTGACTCCCTGAGCCGCCCCTGCGTCGCTCTCCTGCGCGCTCCGCAGAGAGCTTTAGCGCAGCGGGTGGTCAGGGCGTACCGCACGGTCTCTTTCGAGGCGGCTTGCTTATTGGCCGGATTTCTGCCCTGGGACCTGGACGCCAAATCCCTTGCCGATGCATTCCATTGGCGGGAGGAGGCGTTCAGTCGCAGTCGGGGGAGCGTCCGGCCCTGAAGGAGGTGGAGGCCAAGAGGGCCTCCTTACGGCGAGCCGCCGTGGAGGAGTGGCGTCTCAGGCTGGAGGCCCCGTCGTGGGGGCACAGGGTCGTAGAGGCAGTGCGTCCTGTCTTTGCCGAATGGCTGGACAAGCGCCACGGAGCGGCAACATACCGCCTGACGCAGGTGCTCACCGGGCATGGCTGCTTCGGTGAGTTCCTGTTTCGGGTGGTGGGGATAGAGGAGTCGGCCGTGTGTCACTATTGTGACAACTGCCCAACGGACACGGCCCAACACACGTTGGAGTTTTGCCCAGCCTGGGATGAAGAACGCAGCGCTCTCAGAGCAGTCGTCGGAGGAGACCTCTCGCTGCCGGCCGTGGTCACTTCCATGGTCGGCGGTCGGGAGGCCTGGCAGGCGGTGGTCCACTTCTGCGAGGCGGTCCTCTCGCGGAAGGAGAGTGCCGAGAGGGATCGCCAGCGCAGTGGTGATCCCTCCCGCCGCCAGACGAGCCGTAGGAGGCGTCGGGTAGACGACTGATCGACGTCTCCCGCCCTGTGGATTGGGGGCGTTTGGAGAATTCCACCACGGTATCCCCTGCCTGTCGTAAAAGGCGACTAATAGGGGCCTCCGGGGGTCACGGGTGGGCGGGAGGGGCCGTCCACCTATTAGTCTAGCCAACTTCTGTGACCCCCGTGATGGACGGCAGCGTGTCTCACGCTGCCTCGGACGCCAAGGGCGTCCTTCGGTGTACGGGGGCTTCTGAGCCCCCGCAACAACAGGAGAAGGACCGCAACAGCGGTACGCGCAGGGGCGGTTACGGACGACAACTTAGACGTGAGTCGGAGGAAGCCCACAGCCGTCCCTAATGCGCCGAAGATGGCCACCGCGGAGTTTTAGTTGGTATGCCGTGCGGTGTAGATAGGTTAGGGACTCGGCCCGGCGGTCGCCCGACGTTTTACATCTTTCCGGGCGGCTCAACATCGGGTCGTAAGGCACGGTGAACCCAACATAACCGCTCAGTCGTTCCCCTTGAACACTGGGCGGTAGTAATAAGTCACTTTCTCCGCGTCAAAAAAAAAAAATAGTAGGAGTCACCTTGCTATATTTTTTTCTTTCCCCTCGTCGTAATACCATGTTATTAGGTGACTATTCACTTATTTTATTGCTTATTTTTATTTTTAATATTTAGCCCCTTTACTTATACTTTACAAGGCTATGCAGCATAATTACTTTATTGGTTTTCAAAATATTTATTTTTTCATGTAAATTCGTATTTAATTTTTTTCCGTAATGGAAGACGATTCAAAAACTAATGTTATAAAATCGGGGGTTACAGTTTAGTGTGTGGCGGGGGACTTTTTTTTATAATATCTTAACAGTATAAAACAAAGTCGCTTTCCTCTGTCTGTCCCTATTGTAGGTTATGTTGGTGAAATAATTACGGCCACAGAGGATTTAACTTGCTTATATTAGAAAAAACAATTAAATATCCAACATGTTACATGTTGACGGGGAAAGAGGCAGAACAGAGTGAGAGAAACGTCACTTTTGACAATGACATTTAAAATTACGTTTAGTTTACACAATATTAATATTTGTAACACCTATGCCCTATGTATGCTTAGGTCTTTAAAATTACGCAACGGATTTTCATGCGTTTTTTTTTATATATAGAGTGATTCCAGAGGAAGGTTTATATGTATAATACATGCATAATATAGTAGAGAAATAATTTGTATGTTCTATTGTGAGCGCGAGTGCCTTTCTGACAAAAGTCGGGGAACTACTTATACTAGACGGAAAGGCGTTTCGTACCAAAGTGTCGCTGACCGACTATATTGCAAGATCTCTCGATCTGTATGTGTAACGAATACTGTTAAAAAAATTATAGTTTTTGTATATAAAGTGATTTCTATACAGGAAACCTCTTTAATGCGGGCGAAGCCGCGGGCAAAAACTAGTGTAAGGATATGACAAAGTCGTGTTAATTAAACCCTTTTTAACTTGTCTAAGTCCCGAATAGCAGAATAACTATAAAAGATTTGAAGAGTTCACGAAAGTAAAAATTATGAAGATAATTTAATTTCTCATACATTTTGTGCACGACGCCACTTGACATCTCTCATGCAACACTATATGAAACAGTGAAGCCATTTTTAAAAAAAAGAAGAAGAAAGTATTCTTACAAAACCATTTTATGATTATTCAAAATAGTAATGTAACGCAACATTTTTGTGCTAGCTATAAAAACATACATAAGTATAAGGTCCAAAAGAACTTAGAAATATTTCATTGAATAATTTGTAAAATTAAACAAGGTTTGAAGTTAATATTCAATAGAAACAAATATAAAATTCAGGGAACATAACCTCATAACTTTGCTTCAATTATATACAAAAACTCCAAATATCATCTCAAAATAAAGCATATTCTGCCACGCTGATTTAAAAAATAAGCGACTGGAAGCCATATTTTATATTTTTTACCATATTATAACTAATTAAATTATAGGTTGTAAAAGTTTTCTTTTTTATCCACATGTGGCTCTTGTGTCGGTTTTGTACTTCCATTTACAGTTCGTAAACGTTCGCTATTTTATTAAGTAAATATATTTTCTTGTACATTGATTTGAATCTTATTTCGCTCTCCTGAAAAACACTATTTCTGACATATCCATATATAACAAGGCACCATCGCAACAGTATTGTAATTAGAGTGACAAAGTACCTACAGGTCGCGCTAAAAATATTTTATAATGCTGGAAACGAAGTTAACAATATTTTTCGCCTAAGCAAGGTCGAATTCGCAAATAAAAAGGTCATGTAATAATCACAAGTAATTAAACAATCAAATCAGGTTATTAACGATTCATTCTGATTTTGTATTTAATTAAAATGAAATATTATGCCACATCTAATATTCTTAGGTTCATGGTGTGAAATCGCTATAGTCGCTGAAAGTTGTTTCCTAATTTTCACTAGATGGCGGTCAAATTTGACATAATATTAGATGTGGAGGTATGAGGAGAGTGTAGTGAAGACTATTCTTGAGGGGAAGCGAACGCGTGACGTCATTCGGGTATAGGTGGCCCTTAATGATGTCATATTTGCAACGAACGTTGCATTTTGGGTTTTTATATGTCAATGACAAAATGATAATTTTTGGTGAAAATATTCGTTTTTCAGGGTTGACTTTTAGCAGAGGCAAAGACGAATATGTGGTTCTATTAATTATTAACACAATATCAAAATAACCTTATAAATATATTTTGTAAGCTCACCGGCGACACAAACTCGAGCAGCGCCTTGACGACGTGGCAGTTGTCGTCGTACGCGGCGAGGTGCAGCGGCGTGCGGCCCTGTGCGTCGCGCACGTTGTAGCTGGCGCCGTGCTGTAGCAACAGCCGGGAACTACCGCCGCTCGTCGACAAGTGCAGCGGCGCTTGCTTCTCTGTTGCGGTAACAATTATACTTACTAGCTTTTGCTCGTTCGCATATTTTCTCGGGAGTTTTTTTTTTTAAATAAAATAAAACACTTTATTCATCACGTAGGCGAACATAGCTGCACTTATGTTAAGTCAAGATATATTCAATTGATTATAATAATTATTTTTAATACCAAAACAAAGTCACGGTTATATAGGTAATCTACGTGTACATACCATTATTACAGTCGTTCAAATCGCAGTGCACTTTGTTGTTTTTGATGGCGGACAAGAGCGCTTCCAAACAGCATTCGCTTCTCACTGCGTAGTGCACCGCGTTGTCACCTTCGCTGTCTTTGTTCATTGGGTTGCAGCCTACAAACACACACGGAGAAAAATATATTATAAAGGAACATTGATTGTATATAAATACACCGATAGCAAATACGGAAAAATAAGGGTGCGACTCTACCAGAAATGTACTAGGTAGAGTTAAGCTATGTGAGGATGCGTCAAATGGTATGGGCATTTTCCGTTATCCCTTTTCCCACTCTAGCCAAGTGAAGTCAAAATAAAGTGATCCTATTAGATTTTTCATAGCCAACACCCTAGTTATGTCGTACATCTGTGGTGGGTACGCAACCTAATTACCAAATAGTTAATGAAAAAACATTACACACCTTTGGCAATAAGTAAAGAGACCATTCTAGGCAGGTCGTTCATAATAGCCATGTGTAATATGGTTTGCTGTTTATTATTATAATAGCCCAATAGGTGTGTCATTTTCACACTGTGTATGATTTTCACAATATATTCAAAACTACTTTGATTGCTGCATAATGTCATATGAAGAAACCTGAAAAGAAAATAGAAATGCAATAAATGAGCTTAAGGTTTTAACATGCACGTCACCCAAACACAAAACAATCAATAACATAATTATTAAATATCCCTTTGAATTATTCGTCACATAGTTTCAACCAGCAACTTTTCCCACATTGACCATTTCTTAAATGCCACTAACGGCCAGGCACCCACATAGTTTTACCGATGGAAATAACCTCACACCCTTCCTTAATCCAAATTCCTTTCCCCTAAAATCGGTAACTGATGCTAGTTTGTTTTTGGAATTGTGTGTAAAAGACCAAAGACCGTAAACATTGTAACACATTGTTAATTATAAATTTAGAACCCATACTCCGTCACTCTTTTATATCTTGCTTAAACCTGTTATTATTTTTTCAATTTTGAATATAATCTGTGTTTCAGTATTGCCCGGTATTTCATATTGTATTAACGGAGTTTCGGATAAAACCGTCACCGGTCACCCACATGCAACTGATGAATTCGATATATTATTTGTTATCCTCATAATACAATGTACGGGTGTAAAAATCAACGGATCAATTACTATACCAGGTCGATTGAGGATCTGAATATGCATCGATTTAACCGCCATGTACTTTACCCGAAACGACTACACGAGGCTTTGTACCCGCTGGTTGTCCAATATTGCGTTATTTAAAAGGAGTTTAACTTTTCTTAATTTTGACGAAAGTCGACTTAACAACATTCGTAATTATAGCTCTATTGTGATTTTTTTACTCAGATAAGACAAATAGACAATAGTGGGGCTTCTGAATGACCACAACACTAAGGATCAGGGATTATAAATGTAGAAATAAAAAATAATTTTAAGTAATAAATTAACACTTTAAAAGACTAGAATAAAAAATAACTTTCGACTTATTTCTGAACATACAATACCATTAGATATCCTTAGTGTTATGGTAGTTTTTTGACTTATGTCAATAAAAAAAACACTACCGTAGACCTAATATTCTCGCTTTCATTACGAATGTTGCTAGTTAAAGTCGAAATTCATCAAAATTTCACAAAAACATCAATCACTTTTTAATTTACGCAATAATTAGGCAAACTAGGACTAAACAGCCTCCTGTAGTCATTTCGGGTAACATACATGGCGGTTAAATCGATACATATTGAAACTTCTATCGACCTGCTTCGTCGATCATATTACACTCCGTATAAAATTAATTTCTTCTATGTAATTTGTAGGTGTTATTTTTTGTATTTTTCCTCCTTTACCCAGTAAGATATAAATTACGTACTTAACATCACTGTTTCTTTTATTTTAAAGACATTGTTTTTTTTGCTGTTAATTATTTATAATCCTGAATTATTGTGATCCAATTATAATTTATTAATTTTATAATTGCCATTTTGGCTATAAACAGCCAGCATTGTTATCAGTACAATAAGTATAACGTAGTATTTATATTAGCTTTGTATCATGAATTTTGAAACATGTATGTAATACAATGGTTTTCAATTCTCGTCGTTTATTCGTAAACGAAATGTATTTTAACATTGTTTTTACACGATCATGTGTAGGTAACGTATTCATTCAGCTTACTCCGTCAAAGGTTTTTCAATGTCCATTTATATTTCCAATCTCAGTGTCTGTATATACGGCGCGAGCCATTCGGTTTTTTTTTTATTTTTCGAACAACGTTTCTTACGAGGTGTAATAGACGTTTTCACTGATTTGCGCCTCCAATAATTCCATAATATTTTGATGCAATTCAGAAATGCCTTTATTTGCTGTAATCACGCCTTACCTACGCATATGCTTTCAATAGCTTTCAAATTAAATTTTCCTGTCAGTTATCAATGCCTTCCATAGTTTCTCCATACTACTTGGCATATTCTTACGGCGCTTTAGGCACAATTATTTGATACAACTAGCGCTTACTACTTCAATAAGATTCGAGGCAAGTGTTAATATTTATAGGCTCGACCTCCTGCCGAAGCAGGCTTTCACCGGTGTTTAAATATTTCTACACCTTGATTGCCAATTCGTATTTTTCTTCGGAGTTGATTTCTCGTTTTTAGACTGATTTTAATTTTAAAATTTGTAATTTCTTTTTATAGATTTTAACGATTAACTTTGGGTGGGTGTTATAAATATAATATTATGATTATAAATTTATTTTGTGAATTCTAATAATTAACTATAATCTGAAATTAAGTAAAGCACAATAATAAATAACAATATTATGCCAACAAATGTAGCCACTTAACACACTTACGTATGATGAATAATTTCTAGATAGATGACTAACGTAAGTAGAGTTTATTGCATAACACAAATAGTATTTGTTCAGTAACAAGTACTGTTCTAATCTATACTTATATTACAAATCTATGCTATAAATATGATAGTAACACTGGTTGTGTGTTTGTCTGTTACGCTTTCACGGCTGAACCACTAAACCGATTTCGATGAAAGAGAGTTTGAGACCCTGGAAAGGATATAGGATACGTTTTATCCCGGTAAAATATATAGCCGGACTTTTATCCTGGACAAAAAAAAACACGCGGTCGGAGCTGCAAGCTAAAACTTGTATTTGAATGTTTGATGCCTTTGATATCCTGGATGTTTGTGGACGACAGAGGTCAGAGAACTTCAGTAATTGCAGTTGTTAGAACTTAATTAGAACTTGATTTTGAAAAGAGCAACACTAGAGTTTCTTGTCCGTTCTTCTCTAGTGAGAACTGCTTTCTAACTGGTGGTCGAGTTAATATTGACTGAATCTAAATAGTGTATAACATTTTATGGCTTGAATAAATTTATTTCATTTCATTTAGATGGTAATCTAATATACCCGATACCATCACATTATGGTCACTTATGTACCTTTTTTAAATATCTATTACCACATCTCTCTAATAATATGTGCCAACGGTTTACATAAACTCAGTTATAGCCTTTGTTTATCCAGGCCATGAGGGATCTTTTAAACCATATCATATAATAACATACCAGCCCTGTATTACATACTGCCCATTGCTGAGCACAAGCCTCCTCTACAACTGAGAGAGTTAAGGCCATAGTCCACCACGCTGACCTAGTGCGGGTTGGCAGACTTTATATACCTTCGAAATTCCGAGAAATTCTCAGGTATACAGGTTTCCTCACGATGTATTCTTTCACCGTTAAAGCGAGCGATATTTCACAAAGAATACACACATAAATTGATCTTGTAAAGATTGCGTGCAAATGCAAGAAAAAATAAATATACCAACAACTGAAACTAATGTGTGTCGGATCTCCACCCGCAACAAACTACCACGATACCAGCCCCTTAGTGTATGACAGTCTTAACTCGTAACGCGGCCGTGATTTTTATGGCATAAAAAAAAAGATAAAAATAACGTGTCGTAGAGAAGGGGGGGGGGGCAGAAGGATCATCGTTTAAAGTTTAAACGAGACGCTATGATGTCCTCTAGAGAAAAGCGCGATCACTGTATCTGGACCTAACTAGTGTAAATGAAACTCAACTCAACTATGTTGGTAGGATAAAGATATTTTTGAGGGTATTTGTGACATGACCTACACTTTTTGCTATAAAAACACCCGTGCAAGTGAAAGATCGGGCATTTGTCATTGAGTCTCGTAAAAAGCGCTTGGCTGGTGACTTATGAAAATATGCCTGTAAAATAAGTGCTAGATCTTTTTTTAAGTTAATCAAAATCGGTTCTGTTCCTAACAATACAAACACTGGCTTTTACACGCGGCTCCGCTCGCGTGAATAAATTTATCCGGGATAAAAGTTCCACTATATAATATTATCCCGGGATAAAAACTAGCCTACCCAGGATCCCAAACTATCTTTCATCGAAATCGGTGCAGTGGTCCAGCCGTGAATGCGTAACAGACAACCAGAGTTACTTTTACATTTATTACATAGGTGTCTAATATAAGTATAGATTAGAACAGTACTTGTTACTGAACAAATACAATTTCTATGACACAATACAAACAACTTACGTATCTCCGTTCGACAAGCGGTAAGCGAACAGTCTCTCCAATTTGTTTCTTACTTCTTGTTTTTTATATCCGGCTTTGCTTTGTATGATACTGCACAATTCTTTCACCAGCTGTAAAATATAATACAATAATGATAATAATAATTGCATACTTTAGAGCGATTCGCCCGTGGATACTTAAGACAGTTTTTTATTCGTGTAAATTTCATTAGAGGTTTCGATTAAATTAAAAAAAATATTAGTCCTAAAGCTCCATTCAGTCGGAACATCTCGGCCGTTTGGATACGAGAATTGTACGCAATTATCGCTAGCTATAATCGCCAATGATTATTGCACAAAACGTTTAAGCACAGGCGAGAACAAAAATTCACACAATTGTAATTTACACTGTGCTATAGCATCATATTAATTATTAAGTCAATTATCTATTTATACTAATTTTATAAAGAAATATATATTTTTTTTCATAATGAGGAAAAATGTGTACGTTTGTAAGAAATAAAATAAACTCAAAAACTACTGGACCAATTAAAAAAATATTTCACTATTATAAAGCTACATTATCCAGCGAGTAACTAAGGGTACTATTTGTCTCGGTAAAATAAAGCGGGAGTTTTATTCCGGGGAAAACTCATTCACACGAAGTCTAGTATTTTACTATAGGTAAACTCACTTTTTTGACTTCCACGCCGTCTTCCATTTTATAATAAGCAGAATATTCAGCGGGGCGTCCTGATTGGGCGCCATTATCTGTGAATGCGTCCTTTGGTGACGGTTCCATAGGTTTTGTGACGGTCTCGGGTTTTGGTTGGGCCTAAAATATAGTGTACAAACATAAAATCGTAATATAAATGAATATACACACATACACTCACGCCTTCTATCCCCGAACGGGTAGGCAGAGGCGTAAGTAAGGCACCCACTTTCGCCGTGCGTATTCCGTCCCATGATGTGATAGGGGGTGAGCCTATCGTCATATCGGGCACAAATTACAGACTCCGAGCTAATGGTGAGTAGAAAACCCAATATCACTTTGCCCGACCCGGGGACCGTACCCGAGAACTCAGCACAACAACAGAATATATTGTAGATATTATAATTTTCCAAAATCGCGTTCGAATTAACTAAAAGAAAAATAAGACATCATTTCGCAATAACGTAAATATGTTCTTCTCAATTTCGATAGGGTGATATATATTTTTTATTCTAATTGCGTTACGATAAAGATCATAATACTTTTGCAATGCAATGCAAAACTAATACTGCTTTTAAAATATATTGTTAGTTGTTATTCTGTCCTCACTAAGGCAATAATAACTATGGTGTCTGAACAACAATTACGCTAATTAAAGATTAAAAATATTACAGACCTTACGACGTGCCGAATCAGCGTGGACCATCTGCAACTTGCGTACATACTGCATGTGATTTATCTGCATAAGAAATATACATAAATAAGAAAACAAAAACATATAAATAAAACGAATATTTCATCACAAAATCCTCTACCTCTTCGTCGTCATTAATTTCACCAAGCGAGTTGAGTGAGCTGAGGTAATCTGAAAAAAAAAACAAGAAGATTAATTAGTTATTTAACATTTTATACAAGGTGCATAGTCGGACTTAATGCCATGGGCATTCATTCTCTAAGTCAACCTGACAGGGTAGTGCACAGATATCAGAAAGTAGATGCTTACATAAAACAATTGAAATGATAGAAAAGACAGACAACACAACTACAAATTATAAGTGACTAGCTTTTGCCCACGGCTTCGCCCGCGTTAATAAGTTTTTCCGGGCTAAAAGTACATAAAAACCTTCCCGTTGAATTACTCTATGACTATGACGTTGATACAACTCTTAACAAATAATGCATTAATTTCGACCAAATTTGATTACCATAAAAACGGTTCTAGTGAGTTAATCTTAAAAGATAGACATATACTGTAGCGGACATTTTTTTAGATCATTTCAAGAGGAATAATTCTTTCATACATATATTTTTGGTATCTTGAACCGTTTTCGCAGCGCACGCAATGGAAGCCCTCAAGTATGAATAATTTTCCCCGCTTTTTTCACATTTTCCATTATTTCTTCGCTCCTAATAGTTGCATCGTGGTGTTATACACCGTGAATTTATAGTCGTTTTGATACCGAAAATTTTGAATTCTGTGTTACTAATACAGTTTAAAAAAAAAAATGTTTATTTATGAACATTAAAATTAATAATGCATTTACGAATAAGAAGTGAGAACCCGTGGTAACACAACTAAACCTCACGTACTACGATCGGTGTCATTCATAACTAAGTGGCAAAATATTATCCAATAAAGACAAAGAGACCGCCGCGACGCAGCGTCGCCAATCACGCGCACCCCTTTGATGTACCTGCGCGGCGCGGCGAGCGCATCCACTCGCGAGCACCCCGCCCGCCCGTCAGTCAGGAGCGTGGCAACCCGCGCCGCGCACGTTCAGGTTGTATTATTTACGCTGCCATGCGAAAATTAGTCATCAGTACGAATATTCAAACGCAGAGTATTTCAGCTGTACGCCGCGCTGTTGCTAAGTACAATTTGGAAGAGGCCAGACGTTGAGACTACGAGGAATCGACTATCCACATGTTCCTACTCAATCACGTTCACGGACAATTCTACGTGCCAGCTCATGCGCAAGGCCGACAACGCCTGAGTGACTCGCCGGAGATTGAAGAGGACATTTTGGATATTTCGAGCGGGATCCTCGGCGAAGCACGAGAATGGTGGCACAAGAATTTAATTTTAGCCAATACTTTGTGCAGAAAACATTATTACCCACGGATTAAATCCGTATCATTTCCGTCGGGCGTACGTAATTAACGACAATGATGCTCCGGTAAAAATCACCCTATGTCAGTGGTTAATAAATAGTAATACCCACGCTAACATTCTGTGTACGGATGTATCGTCACTGGTTTACTGGAGTTGGACTATACAACGTGCAGAATGAACAATACTGGGCTCTCATAAATCCTGACCTGATCGGGGAAAATCACATCTAAGTTCAGTTCAGTGTCGATGTTAGGGCCAATATTATAAACGACCAATTAATAGGACCTACTTTTATTGAAGGTCATATTACGGACTGTTCGTATTTACAAATGTTTTGAATTGTAAAATTCGAATTATTACAGAAGCTCGGACTTAACGCCCCTAGATTGTTTCTTGTGGTCGCAAATAAATATGCTCGTAGATTCCAGAGAACACCAACGTTGTGAAATGTTACGTAGTGCGATAGTGGACACCTTAATTCAAGTGAAAAGTGAGCGACACGCAATCCCAATTCCCTCCGAGTTAATAACTTTTGTAAGGGGAGTGCGAAGGGCGCGGCGCGACGTAGGACGCTCGCTCGGCGCGGGCGCTTACGCCGCGCGGGGGTCACGTAGGCAGTCCGCAGCGGCCCGCGAGCCGCCACAAAACAACCCTGCCGGCCGGGCCCTTCCCGCCTCTCGAATGGAACTATTTGTTGCCGTTTTTTAACATAATATTAAAAAAATATAACATTTACCGATACCGACCGACTTTCTTTTACCCTCGTAAGTAATAACAAATAATAACTTGTCATTTTTAATAAATTTAGTACTTAATGCAAGTTCTTTCAAAAGTGAAAATAAAATCAAATTGCCGTCTTGCTTCGTATCAACGGATTGTAAATAGGTACTTACGTAAGTCGTAACGTACGGAATATGATTTGATATTATCCCTAATACAATCAATGCCGTCACGATCAAAAAGTATTTTATTTAAAAGTAGGCAAGTACTGGTGACAGTCGCGGTGGCGTAGTTATGCTGTGTCCGCTGTACCGCTCTGAGGTCCCGGGTTCTAATCCCGGGTCGGGGAAACTTATATTCGAGATTTTCTGCTCAGTATCAGTCCGGAGTCTGGAATTTGTGCTCGATATGGGAATAGGCTCGTCTCCATTATATTATAAGACAGAATACGATAGCTGTGTGTGTGTGTGTAGGTACTTGTGTAGTTTTTATTAAATTGAGGAAATATGGAACCGCACACGTATCGCCTCGCTCTGCGTAGGATCAGCTGTTATCGTGCGTCATGGACATCACAAACAGTGCAGCGCGGCGCGATTCTTTTGTGAATAAATTGTCACGCCGCGGCGTTACTATCATAACTCGAACGAATGAGAAATATATTTAACTATTTTTTTAATTTATGAACGATACAATTAATTCACTATTTTTTCTTGGTCCTACAAATGGTTCTAAGTAACAACGTTTCGGTTTCAAAACGACTATAAAATCACGGTGCCTAAAGCCTAAAGCCTTCCTCGATAAATGGTCTATTCAACACAAAAATAATTTTTCAATTCGAACCAGCAGTTCCTGAGATTAGCGCGTTCAAACAAACAAACAAACAAACTCTTCAGCTTTATAATATTAGTATAGATTATAAGGTTTCTCTTGAAATAACAATGTGACTGCTTAGGTGTCGCAGTTGTATTGCAGTGCGAATGCTGCGCTGAGGTCTCGGGTTTGATTTCCGGGTCGGGTGACGTGATAAGGGGATGGGATAAGGGTTTTTTTACAATCAATTTAATAACGACGGCAGATATTGACGCAGTCGGGTTTTGTTTTTTTTTATATTTTCTGCTCAGTATCCTATTACATGGGACCTTTTTAACCCGCACCCTATGATCGATAGCCTGATGCGAGTCGCCTTATTCAACAAATTAGGCACAATTCCAAAATCCTATTAATCCTATTAATATTATAAAGGCGAAAGTTTGTAAGAATGTATGGATGTTTGGATGTATGGATGTAAGGATGTTTGTTCCTCTTTCACGGAAAAACTACTGAACGGATTTCAATGAAATTTGGCACACGGGTAGATCATGTCCTGAATTAACACATATGCTACTTTTTATCCCGGGAAAATAAAAACCGAGACTTTTATCCCGGAAAAACTTTTTAATGCGGGCGGAGCCGCGGGCAAAAGCTAGTATGTATATAAAGTTATTTTTTTTTTGTTCGTAGTGGTTTTGAAGTCTGTTTTATTTTTTGTGAAAGTTTTTATTTATTGCTTTTTTAGTTAATTGTGGAATGGTGTAAACAATACATCATGGATATAAGATTCCAGCATTCGCGGATCATCTGCTATTAGAAATTGAAGAGTTCCATTGTCTATCTCCGAAGATTTTCATCAGATCCTAATAAATTATTACTAAAACCTTCCCTGAAAAATACAGATTTGACCAACGAAAACCTCATCCTAATCAGATCAGTAGTTTTTGAGACAATGGCGGACATACAAATTTACATACATACATACGGGTTAAACGCAAAACCTCTTTTATTGAAGTCGGTTAAAAATAGTCGATAACGTAACTTACAAAGGATGAACGGTATGAACCACCGATAACGCATCGGTCAACAAACATCCAATGAAGAGAAATAATCTCAGGAAATAGACATTTACGTCCAACAATAATAATATTATTTTTATTAATTTGACTGCCTCTGTGGCGTAGTTGTATTATGGTACGACTGCAATGCTGAGCTCTCGGGTTCGATTCCCGGGTCTGGCAAAGTGATATTGAGTTTTTCTATTCAGTATCAGCTCGGAGTCTGGAATTTGTGCCCGATATGGCGATAGGCTCGCCCCCTATCACATCATGGGACGGAATAACGGCGAAAAGTGGGTGCACTAGTTGCGCCTCAGCCTACCCCTTCGGGGATAACAGGCGTGAGTGTATATGTAATAATAATATAACGATGTTGGAAATATTAACGTTGGACACGTGAATATCTTCAGAGCAGCTATACTCAACCCGCGGCCCGCCAGGCTTCTCATGAGGCCCGCCCAGCTACGAGTGGCCCAGCAGACTTCGAAAACAAATCTGTTCCCAAGATCACTTGAGCTGTATGCTAATACAATACGTTCAATGTGAATTGTTTTAAATAAAAAAAAATAACGTTAAATTTAAGTTACGTTATTAGTAGGGCTGCCATCCGTCCGGATTTCCCCGGATTTGTCCTAGTTTGAAGGGCGTCCGGGGGCCGTCCGGCAGGGGTTTTAAAAAGTGTCCGGGCAAAACCCAGACACTTTTGTTGTCAGGGAAAATCCATTTTTTTATAGATGAGCGACAAATTGAAATAAATCTTAGTTAAAAATTAATTCATTTCCCCGCATTTAAGAAGGAACGGCAAAATATTTTTTCAGAGGTGTCCGGGGAAAGACCCATATTTCGCCCAAATGTCCGGGTTTTTGCCGTGTTTCCGGCGTCGGCAATTTAGATGATGGCAGCCCTAGTTATTAGACACGATGCAGCGCGAGATACTATAGCTAAAAGTCTTGTGCCCCGTATAGCAAAAGGTTAAGTACCATTGCTCTAGACTCTAGTCAAGTCAAGAGTCAAGTCAATAATTATGTGATTTAGGACATATTATGAATGTCGCGTGTGAAAATTAGTGTTATATCGTACACCGGGACCAATATGAAAGATTTGATGACAAGCAGCCCCTATCTTTTGACACATACAACGTTAGACATAAATACTTCGTGGAAATTACCATCCAGTATCGAGAGCGGTCATACGAAACAAGACCTTATCGCTACTCATAAACGCACACAATGAATTGTAGCAGACTTAATTAAATTAATTGTATTTGTCAGTGAATTTTTATACCAATGGTTTATCTATACTGGATTTTCCGGAATTTATTGTAATAGGTTGTTATGTCTCATAATGCCCAGTAACGACAAATGACTATAATAATATCATTCAAACTGGAAAACAACAGTACATGCACACTGCTGCTTGGCGGTAGGAATAGACATTGCGGTGATACCTATCCGGACGATTCTTCACACACGAGACCTGCCAGTAAATAATATAACGTATACACATCATCATACGGTGTAAATTGACTTACTTTTGAGGTATTCCGAGTCCATTTGCATTCCGTCCTTGCCGCGATTCGCCAAACTCAGAGAGAGCTCTAGCTCAGTGGAGTCAATTTTGAGGATTGGTAGGCTTGGTTCCATCGGTGGTATATCACCCGGCCACATCGGGTCAACGATCCTGGCCGGACTTCCTTTAATGTCCACCTCCATAATCGCGTCAGCCAAGTCGCACTGGCTTGGAAGAGTCTGATACATGATGTTCTGAAATGAAATTGATCACGTATGCTATAAGCTCTTATGACGAGACAATACAATCCAAGAAATTAACGTCTAATTTAACGAATTTCTTATTTAACGGGCACTATAGTAAACACAAATGTTAAAGTAATGCACGTCCTATGAAAAAATGTCTAGTTAAGGAAGATACTCACCCGTTAGGGCATAGTGAGATACTCAATAACCTTAACAGTCCTTTAAGACAGTTAAAAGGCTGTTTAACTAACAGAGCATGGTGAAATAGGGTAGTTTCTTATTTGTAGTTTGATTTTGTACATTATTTTAGATGTAACAGAAAATAATACAAAAAAGAAATTCTTTTGTTAAATCAGCATCAAAATCGATTGAAAAATAAAGCAGTTATACAACTTTGAAATATTCTTGTCAGCAAAAGTGGGAGCGTGGCGGGGATATCGCGCTATCTCCTTCGCACGCAGGCAACGTTATGGCCGACAGCGCTTAGTGACGTCACAGCCTAGTATTGTTATTTTACAGCTACCCCTTCCACCAAATTTCAAAGCTTTATAACTTACTCACTATTGCGCTGATTATGAAAATTCTTTTTCCATTAGATTTTGAATAGCATACATTTTTCATAATTGTATTTAATAAAGTAGTCAAATACCCTATTAGGCCTAAATCAACTATTAATGATATAATATTATAGTACATACGTTATTACAATAAATGATTTACTGTTTACCTGTTGTATGGGTATATCCATCATACGCTCATTATTCTCGGGTAACTGAAATAAAACAAAAATTAACAACATCTATAAATACTAAAATATATTGCAAAAAATTTAAAACATATTATCCAATAGAAACCAAATAATTGTTAAAGTTACATAAAGAGTAACGGCCTTGAACAGAAACAGCTTCTAAACCTATTTTAGCTATCGAATGTTTTGTCTTCTTCGAACGAATTTTGAATGGAGTTTGAAGGAAGAAGACAAAACATACAACTAAAATAGGTTTGTACACTGTTAATGGATAAGGTTGTAACTGTCTCATTACCCAATAAAATTGTTTAGGCGAGAATTTTTTTTTATTCTTGGCTCGGTAAAGTGACTTCACTGCACCTAGTTAAGCGAAGTGAAGTAAAAAAAAATGTCAACCGTCAAGGGACAAGATTATCCATTAACGATCGGCACAATTATGCCGGCAAGCATCATTAATTATTATAAAGCATAATCCTAATCCTACTAATATTATAAAGGCGAAAGTTTGTAAGAATGTATGGATGTTTGGATGTATGGATGTTTGTTCCGCTTTCACGCAAAAACTACTGAACGGATTTCGATGAAATTTGGCACACGGGTAGATCATATCTTGGATTAACACATAGGCTACTTTTTATCCCGGGAAAATATAAAGCGGGACTTTTATCCCGGAAAAACTTTTTAAAGCGGGTGGAGCCGCGGGCAAAAGCTAGTAATATTATAAAGGCGAAAGTTTGGAAGAATGTATGGATGTCTGGATGTTTGTTACTCTTTCACGCAAAAACTACTGAACGGATTGAGATAAAATTTGGCACACGGGTAGATCATGTCCTGGATTAACACATAGGCTACTTTTCATCACGGGAAAATATAAAGCGGGACTTTTATCCCGGAAAATCTTTTTGACGAGGGCGGAGCCGCGGGCAAAAGCTAGTAATTAATATAAGCATTAATTATATATTATTAACGGACAAAAAATATGTTTAAAACTTGAAACTCAAATGGAAATCAACTGCACTTTAATAACTAATCCATGATGAAAGACTAATAAAATGCCTATTTAAAAAAAACTCACGTTTTCAGCAAGTAAAACGGGCGCGGGCAGTTCGCTAATGCTTCTGATCGAACCAGCAGAACCTGGGGCAATGATAAATAAAATTATTTCTATAATACGTTCATTGTCTAAAGCTGGCGCGTACAGTCAGCCGCATAAGTAGCTGACTGACTTTCGTGTTCTTACCAATTTTTGTTTTCTCTTCACAAAAATGAAATAAAACCGATTAACTTTACTACTCACAAAGAAAAAAAATTTTTTCAATTAAATTTAACGCATGGGTGATTTTAAATTTTGAATTTGTTCAGCTACTTATGTGGCTGACTGTACAACATATTCATATGTGCGCGTGTGTAGTGTCTGAGAATAAACAAACGTCAGTCGTCATGGCAACGCAATGCTCACGCTGCACGCATCGATAAGTAAAACTATAGCATTACGTTTTGTACGCAACTATGTATCTGTCCTTTCAAATAAAATACCTATTACACACACACACACACACACGCCTGTTATCCCCGAAGGGGTAGGCAGAGGCGCAACTAATGCACCCACTTTTCGCCGTTATTCCGTCCCATGATGTGATAGGGGGCGAGCCTATCGCCATATCGGGCACAAATTCCAGACTCCGGGCTGATACTGAATTGAAAAACTCAATATCACTTTGCCCGACCCGGGGATCGAACCCGAGACCTCAGCTTTGCAGTCGTACTGTAATACAACTACGCCACCGAGGCAGTCGGTGTTTCGACACATAGAAACAGTATCGGCGAAACGGGATGGATATACATATTATTTTTTCTAGAATTTACATATTTCTAAGCGCGAGAAGCCGCTAGTGATAGGATTTTCTCCGAAGTCTGAAATTTATGTCTGATATCGCGATAGGCGAGCGCCCTATCACATCATAGGACGGAACCAAAGGACAGAACCGACAGCGAAAAGCGGTTACCTCGGTAACAACTCTGCCTACCCCTTCGGGGATAAAGGCGTGATGTGTGTTTTTTTTTTTTTTTTTTGCGAGAAGTCTTGGTACAGAAATGAGATTAATGATAAAATATAAACCTGAGGAGCTGTCGAGCGATGAGTACGACGACGTAGTTTTTCGTTTCTTGTTGTGTTTATAAATTTGCTCTGCCTTGTAGGTGAACTCCATGGGAGCGCTCGTCCTACCGTCAGAAGGGCGCACGAGTTCAATGAAAACTTGCACGTCTTCAGCGATTTGCATGTCGATGTACGGTGGCGTTCTGAAAGATACTTTAAATAAAATTTTCGGTACGATTTGGTAAAAATTATTTCTAGATGTGATACTGTTGAAGGCTCGTCAAACAATAAGCGTAATTTCTGCACCATATTTGAATGAACCAGTACATTACCTAAAGGCGATAGCGTATTGGTGATGAACATCGCTTAGCAGGAAGTTCGCCGGCGCCGACCAGGTACGCTCTTCGTTTTCCAGTCTGAAGAATCGAACTTGGATATTTTCTGCAACACATAGGTTAACAATACTTACAACCAGGGCCGGATTAAGAATATTGGAACCTCTAGTCATTGGCCTCTTGGGGCCCCTTGTTCCTTTTTGACTTCATAAAATATTTTATTTCTACCACAAACGACTGCAAAAAGATGTTAAGAATGTTTTTTTTCATAACTTTAAATATGTTCCAAAATGTATTGAAATACAATATAAAAGACAATCAAGGCAATAATATTATCATTGGGTAAGGGGTTTATTAAATTAGAATCTTTAAACATACATTTTTTTTCTTGGTACGAGGCATTTACCCGATGCCGGGCCCCTAGGCAGGTGCCTTATTTGTCTTTAGGCTGTAGGTTATTGCGTCCTACATATAAATAAAATTTAGAGACGGATTCAAAGTGATATAGTATTACAGAATATGCGAGTAAATATGAAGATAGTTTGCGAGAGAGTAAAATAAAATGCGTAATGCTTATATGTAAATACACAAGTTGATTGTCGATTGTGGTGGGGTTGCTAGTGAACCTCTTAGGTCACTTGTGCGTTGAATGGTGCATTGTTTGCGAGCTCTTAGGTTTCCCACGGCCGGCGTCTGGTATGTGGAATGTAAACTGTTTTTAATTTATATTAATTGTTAAATGTGTTAAATGCACCACTGTTTCGTTTCCAAAGTGGTTTGGTGACGCCACAGTATCAAGCAAAGCGTACGGAGGGTTTGACTAGGCGTCCGGTCCCGATCTTGTGATGTAAGGTTACTTAGGCAGTGGCGCTGTCTTCAATTATTGTTTTTTTTTTGTTGTTATATCTGAATATTCTTTAGGCAATGCTGAGTTAGTGCAGTCGTATTCTTTATAAAGGTAAGCAGGCTTGAATCCATCTATAGATACAACCGTAGTGCGTAGTGGTAGCTGTATTTTAAGTTTTTCCGCTGCGTTCTTTAACTCTAAAGGGTCCATCGTATGGGCCGTC
This sequence comes from Lapara coniferarum, assembly GCA_949316025.1. Lineage (NCBI taxonomy): Eukaryota > Metazoa > Arthropoda > Insecta > Lepidoptera > Sphingidae > Lapara > Lapara coniferarum. The sequence continues at coordinate 7,386,598 of OX438925.1, forward strand.
TCTAATGCGCCGAAGATGGCCACCGCGGAGTTTTAGTTGGTATGCCGTGCGGTGTAAATAGGTTAGGGACTCGGCCCGGCGGTCGCCCGACGTTTTCCATCTGTCCGGGCGGCTCAACGTCGGGTCGTAAGGCACGGTGAACCCAACATAACCGCGCTCAGTCGTTCCCCTTGAACACTGGGCGGTAGTAATAAGTCACTTTCTGCGTAAAGAAAAATATATATATATATATATATATATATATATATATATATATATATATATATATATATATATATATATATATATATATATATATATATATATATATATATATATATATATATATATATATACCGGGTGGAAGGGAAACGCTCTCTATACCGGAACGGTAAGAGAGAAGAACCATAACATTAATGAAAAACAATATTCATTTGCAAAGCTAAGCGATAATACTTACGATTTTAGTATTTCCGTAATTCATGCGCGCGCAATGTAAAGCGTACAAAAAACTGGGCGGCCGCCGCGCTGCGCCGGCACCGGCCCGCGGTCATTAACCCGTCAGCTGATGTACGTGTTTCATTACGATTTTTTTGAAATATTGATCTTTTTTACTATGTTTTTCAGAATAATAGTTTGATTTATCTATCCATACGTGAAGCTGTACAGAAATTTGAGAAAATCCTACTAAAATTGTAACAATGCGATTGCGATTTTTTTAGTGCCATTACGTCAGGAATCACCAATACTATCACCTGTATTCGTTTCCGAGAGCGTTTCCCTTCCACCCGGTATATATATATATATATATATATATATATTGCGGTATGAAAGGACTGCGTAATGTGTCGTTTCGCATCAAAACATGGCATGTATCTAAGTCTTTTAACACGAATCTGTTGTTTGTTGTTTACTTTTTCTGGATTTCTATTAATTTTTTTTTTTTTTTTACTTTTAAACTTTTTTGGATATTTTTGTTCTGACAGGAATGACATCGTTTCAGTTAGGTAGAGACGAATTCAAGCATCTTCAGTGTTCGGCTTCGAACGCACGAAAAATTCTAATGGAACTCGTAGACTGCATCCATATGTCATCGATGCGGGATTGTGTTGTCGTCGCGCAGAGCTGTGGGTAGGCCGAGTAGTACAGTCGGCAATTCTTCAGTCCAGCGAGCCTTAGCGCCTTTTACCATGAGCGCGGCTTTAAGTGTGCTATGCTATCGCTCGATTTGTCCTTTCGCTAGTGGATGGTAAGCAGTTGTTCTTATTCGAGTGACGCCAAATTTTTTTATAAGCGTGTTAAATAACGTGGACTCAAACTGGCGGCCTTGGTCAGTGGTTACTCGTAGTGAGCAACCAAATCGCGACATCCATCTTTCGTAGAAAGTTTGTGCAACAGTTTCTGCGGTTATGTCGCGTATTGGTAGTGCTTCCGGCCACTTAGTGCATCGATCAATCATGGTGACTATACCTGTGATCGTTCCATGTGGATAATGGAGTATGGACAACTACATCCAGATGGATGTGTTCGAAGCGGCTTGATTGAGGAACCTCGCCGTGTGGACTGTTTACGTGTCTGTGAATTTTTGCTCGCTGTTATCCGATGCATGATTTGGCCCACACTCCGATGTCCTTGTTCATGGAAGGCCAGAAGAATTTTAAGGTAATGTTTTTTCGTGTCGTTCTAATACCTGGGTGCCTCATTTCATGTTGCGCATTGTAAGCTGCGTAGCGATAAGCCAGCGGTAAGTACGTTCGGGGCTCGGTGTTGACGTCTCACATGTTAGGGGTCGTTGAAGTCCGGGTAGGGAAATACCTGCGAAGTCCGGGTAGGGAAATACCTGCGAACTTTAGATTTTTTTAGGTTTTAAGTGTTGTAAGTCGGTGTCAGCGTCTTGATAACGGGCAAATTTATTGTAATCGATGAGTAAAAAAATTTCTATGTCTTTTATTCGTGATAAGGCGTCCGAAGCGTGATTCCGGTCGACGTTTTTTTTGGACATGACTAGCCGTTTGTTAGCCTAATGAGAGTCGCCTTATACAAACACACCGGACTTTTGGGTGAACGCTTAAGGCGCTCGCAACCCTTGCGGTCGACGCGAATATATTTCAGCAAAATTGACTAATGAAGTGCAGCTGTCTCCCTCTGTTCTTGGTGTATCGCTGCTACTTTGTGCTCTTGTGAGTGCGTGCGTAAGTGGCTTATGATCTGTCCATACGGTGAGACAATTTCCTTCGATGAGGCAGCGTAAATGCTACACGGCTGTGTAGATCGCCAAAACTCGCGGTCGTACACACTGTAGTGACGTTGCGTTTCACTCATAGAGAAAAATGTAAGTGATTTTCATGTATCACCAATTTTTGTTGCAGTACGGCATCTATACTTTTGTCAGAGGCGTCGGTCATGAGGCAAAGTGGTACATTCACCATCGGGTGCGTCAGCGTTGTAGCATTGAGTATGCTTTGACGACATGTTTCAAATGCGGTTTCCGCTTCAGACGTCCACACGACGGGGGTTTTGTCATTTTTCTTTCTTTTGTGTAAGTACTTGTTCAGTTCATGTTGTTGTTCAGCTTGATGGGGTAGGCAGGTCCGATAAAAGTTTAACATACCGAGAAATCTTCTCAAATCTTGAATCGTTTGCGCCTTTGGGTAGCTTGATATGACTTTTGTTCGTTCTTGAGTGGGTTTTATTCCGGTTTTATTGATTTCGTAACCCAAAAACTCTGTTTTTTTCGAACTCGCATTTGCTAATGTTTAGTGATATGCCGTAAAAGTTGAGACGTTCCAAGACTTGCATGAGGTGTTTCTTGTGCTCTTTGGGATTTTGTGATTGTACGATTTCATTTCCAAGTGGTGTGGTGACGCCACAAGGCTAATCTGTCTCTGCTTACAACTTATGTAGGTAAGCACAAATTCATTTTTTGTTAAGTGGGGTGGCATCTGGATAGAGTATCGATCGGTAAGAGACAATCGCGAATCGCCGGTCGACCCGATGTCGACTAGTGCCCTGTTTATCGAACATAATTTTCCCCGTTTTTTTCACATTTTTCATTATTTCTTCGCTCCTAATAGTTGCATCGTGATGTTATATAGCCTAAAGCCTTCCTTGATAAATGTTCTATTTATCGAGGAAGGCTTTAGGCTTCAACACAAAAAGAATTTTTCAATTCGAACCAGTAGTTCCTGAGATTAGCGCGTTCAAACAAACAAACAAACAAACTCTTCAGCTTTATAATATTAGTATAGATTACAAGTCTACAAGCTCACAAGTTGTATGTTAAAGATTTTTGATAAATTGACTAATTTACTAGGGAAAATGCTTGTATTACAAGGCTTGTAACGTTTGATAAACAGGGCAGAGGTCGAAGCCGAATATACACAGGCAGATCCTAGAACGCGAAACGCTTATAAGGTCCACTAAAGCGAGTTTTACAACTTGTGAGCGGTGAGTCGCTATCCGGATGGATACGTGAATAATATCACCATTCCCGTGCGATGTATCCTAATGTTATAAATACGAAAGTTTGTAAGAATGTTAAGGATGTATGGATGTTTGTTAATCTTTCACACAAAAACTACTGAGCGGATTTCGATGAAATTTGACACACGGGTAGATCATGTCCTGGATTAACACATGGGCTACTTTTTATCCCGGAAAAATATAAAGCGGGACTTTTATCCCGGAAAAACTCATTCACGCGGGCGGAGCTGCGGGCAAAAGCTAGTTTGTAATATTATAAATGCAAGTTAGCATACTCCTACAAATTAACCTTTTACAATAAAGCGTTTAATTTTCAAGACCTCCGATTTTAAGATTAATGTAATTTTTTTTTTGCTTAAAAACTACGTTTATTAACGTTTTTTTTTTAATATGTAAATGTAGGGGTCTAAAAATATTTTTTAATTGATCCAAGATCCATATTTTATCCCTTTAATATGCCTTTAGAGCCTTGTTAGATTTTGATGTCCAGCACCCATAAAAAAAAAAAAACATCTTTAGCACACGGATAAGACCACTTCTTTCAAACGTAGTTAGCCCGTAGGGGCCGTCTTAAACTGATTGTATATTTTCAAGTATACTAACAAAAAACAAGACTTAATATTTCGGTATAAGTACTTAGCAATAGTTCCGTGAGATTATTTATATACTTACTCTTGTTGACTTTTTCAACAAATATGAAGATATCTTCGCCGCCTTTCGGCCGACCGTAACAGCGACTTATGCGGCATATTTTCAAATCATTAGTCGACGCACATTCTGCAATCAAGTAACAAAATTAATCGTGTAATTGAAGAGCATTCATGGGAACTTTAAATTGGAATTTCGTACTACTCTCTAATATTAAAGCTTAATCATAACATCATTTAAAGGATATTTATAGTACTAAAGTTTGCAAATATTAAATCACTAGCTTTTGCCCACGGCTTCGCCCGCGTTATCAAGTTTTTCCGGGCTAAAAGTACATAAAAACCTTCCCGTTGAATCACTATATCCAACACATTTATTTTGATAAAGATTAACATTATGACGTTGATACAACTCTTAACAAATAATGCATTAATTTCGACCAAATTTGATTACCATAAAAACGGTTCTAGTGAGTTAATCTTAAAAGATAGACATATACTGTCGCGGACATTTTTTTAGATCATTTCATGAGGTATAATTCTTTCATACATATATTTTTGGTATCTTGAACCGTTTTCGCAGCGCACGCAATGGAAGCCCTCAAGGATGAATAATTTTCCCCGTTTTTTTTCACATTTTCCATTATTTCTTCGCTCCTAATAGTTGCATCGTGTTGTTATATAGCCTAAAGCCTTCCTCGATAAATGGTCTATTCAACACAAAAATAATTTTTCAATTCGAACCAGTAGTTCCTGAGATTAGCGCGTTCAAACAAACTCTTCAGCTTTATAATATTAGTATAGATATAGCAACGTTAGTACTTAGGTCAAACTCATGAGAGATATTTTAATCGTAAATAAAATCAAAACAACAATTATAATCGAAGTTTTAATATAAACGCGTAGAGACGTATTAAATAACGACTGGTCTAAGCACCGATGCAATTTAAGAATAAGATATATTGTTAAGGTGTTTACTTACTCAAATTATAAATGGGTTCAGAGAAAACGGGCCGGCAAATCTCTATGCCGGTGTCAATATCGTGAGCGCTAAACTTCAGTCTAACTATATTTAAATCGATTTCCTTCGACATCCTCTCACAATGCGATTCGAGCTACAACAAAACAAAAAAACTTAACATACCACAAATTCGGCACAGGTACATGGTTTATAACAACACTGAAAAACGAAACGTGACCACTCAAAACGAAGTATTACATCTGACTGCAGCTAAAATTTATTTAAGCACAACTTTTGAACTCGCCTTCTCGCGTTTGTAAACAATCGAGTTTAATAAATTGTTCTCTACAGGATTATTAATTTTGTGTGCTGATTCCAATTTTTATGAGATCGATATCTAAATTCTAAAATTTCAAGATTTTTTTTACAATGTACACTGTATAACCGTTCGTATTTTAAAATTCTACATTCAAAATACCCCAGTCCCGTCCCTGGTGTTTTAGGTATTCTGATAACCGTTAATAGATGACACAGTAGACGGACACACAGACAGACTTACTTCTATATAACTACATTATCCGTATAGTGGAATAGAATAAATATTAGATACACTTTGTAAATTGACGTAGTTGTACATCCTGACTTGATAAAGCACAAACCATGAGTATCTACATGCTGTAAATTAATTATCGAGTTAATCATATGGTTAGCTACACTACAGCTGTGTTTTACCTTAATTTCCGAGGATTTTAAAAATCTGCCTCGGTGGCGTAGTTGTATTACAGTACGACTGCAAAGCTGAGGTCTCGGGTTCGATCCCCGGGTCGGGCAAAGTGATATTGAGTTTTTCTATTCAGTATCAGCCCGGAGTCTGGAATTTGTGCCCGATATGGCGATAGGCTCGCCCCCTATCACATGATGGGACGGAATAACGGCGAAAAGTGGGTGCACTAGTTGCGCCTCTGCCTACCCCTTCGGGGATAACAGGCGTGAGTGTGTGTGTGTTTAAAAATTGTCTGCACGATATGTTGGGGTATGTGCCCCAAATATTGTTCTGATTTTTTGAGTTCGAAGAAAACCGATATTTAAACGACTTTAAAAAAAGGAAGGGGTTCTATGTTCGACTGTATGTACTTTTTTTCGTGTATGTTCACCGATTTTTCCGCCAATTTTAGACCGATTTTCCAAATACTTTTTTTATTCCAAAGCTTATACTCCTGAGGTGATCCCATTGACACGGAGTCATTGTCTGATGATTGGATCCCAAAGAAATCAAGGACAAATCTCAAATTTACAAAATATACAATGTTTTTCAAATACAGTGTAAGCTCCATGTAAAGTCACTGGATTTACTCCCTAAAGTGTCGAAATCACTCCACTCTGGTTGGTTTAGATTGTTTTTTATAAAATAATATCCTACTAATCTTACAAACGCCAAAGTTGGTAAGAATGTATGGATGTATGTTTGTTTGTCTTTCACGCAAAAACTACTGAACGGATTTCGATGAAATGTGGCACACGGGTAGATCATATCTTGGACATTGGCTACTTTTTATCCCGGGAAAATATAAAGCAAGACTTTTATCCAGGAAAACCTTTTTAACGCGGGCAGAGCCGCGGGCAAAAGCTAGTAATCTATAATATAGCATCAAAACTCACTCACAATAACTACATCAATAAGTCCTTAATAAATATTAAACAGTACTTTCTAAATTTCCAAAATAAGTAAGAACTGCAGCTGTGTTCGTTCTTTTGTTGCTTTATTATCTAGCTCGTAATTAACTGAACTGTTGGCAACATGCGTACCAAATATTCTAAGAAATTCGCTTTTGTTTGCATTTTGGGATTGCCATGCACGTGTAGACTGTTGTTATTTGTTTAGTGATAAAATAAAAATTAATTTAATTACAATGTATACGTTGTCATATTCTTAATTACTCAGACAACTGTACGCAATAAGCGTTGGTATTTGGTTTAAACATATTTTTTTGTAGATTAATAATAGTAAAATAAGAATAATATTTTATTTCTCTCCATTTAACGCCATAAATGCGCAGTGCGCAGTCCCTTCAGTGTCTTTATATAGAGTTTACACCGTACTGTCTTACGCAATTCAGGTATTTGTGCCTAGTAAACATCATCTCATTTTGCTGAACTGATGGAAGGTATGTCGGAATCTGATGATGGGATCCCATGAAAATCAAGGGCAACTCTCAATTTTTACTAGCACAACTTTTTTCATGCACTTTTTTTACTAATACAAACAAAAATGTATTTTTTCAAGAAAATTTAAACTACTAAAAACGAAAAAAATATTATTACTTTTATACTGATACTTTTGTTAAAAAAATAAAGCAGTTAAATCCATATTTTAAAATTGATGAGAGCATAAGTGATGGCGTTACCGCGCTATCTCTCACGCACACAGCGTTATGGCCACTGGCCAGTGACACTCGGTCTCCCTTATTGGACAAATGCAATTCCACCAAATTGCAAAGCTTTGGAGGAAGTTGACGGCTGGCACATGCGTCATACTCGTCATCGGGTGCTGTTTTTGTGGACGGGTCTACCCTTTTCGCTTACTATACCTATCTATTTTTTAGGGGTATATCTTGATCAATTTAAGATCAAATTATTACACCATTCCTGAAAGGCTTGTCCACTCATATAGGAATTTGAAATTGTTTACCTATTTTGCGAGTATATAATTGAACTGCTCTAAACAAAATAAACAAACTTAATTGTATTTCTTTTCCTATATCATGCATTCATTGAGTTTCTTGCCCGTTATTCTCTGGTGGGAACTGCTTTCCGAACTGGTGGTAGAGTTAATTTTGACGGAATCTAAATAATGTATAACATTTTATGGATTCGAAAAAATGTATTTCATTTAGTTTATAACTTATTTATTATCACGTGAATTAAAAAAAAAATGTATTTAAAAAAAGTAAATGCTAGCTGGGCTAGATGAATACAATATGCACAATACCGACTCCAAAATTGGTTATTAGTATGTAGGTATTGTTAAATAATCTTACGGTTTGTAGTGGTTTTTGAAGATGGTTTAATTTTTTATATATTCTTTCGCCAAAATGTCTGGGATTTTTTATTATATTCACATTCACCCTCGTTTCTTTGATTGTAATGAATCTGGACGCAGGAGACGTGCGATCAGTGCTAGATTAGTGCATGGTGCTAAACTTCTCCAACGGTTTAGCACAAAATCCAAAATCAGAAAATTATAGGTAGACAAATAGGTGAAGATAGGCGTGCAGACCTCGGTTTCTTATGTGAGGGTATATTTCACGTTAAGTCAAACAAAATCAAATGATGGCAACTTCAACAAACAACAAAGTCCCAAACACAATGTGAATGGTTGTAACAATTCGAGTTGCAGCTTTCAGTTACATAAACAAAGACCTGTTTGTACCATGACATACTTAAACAAAATAAAGATAAGTTTCCAGCTAGTGCCCATACTTAGATTATTATACATAAATAGATTCTGTTACGTCGTTTATAAAATAATTCGGTCCATTTCAGAATTACTTCATTATAAAACCGAAAGGTGAACAATAATAACTTACTAGCTTTTGCTAGCAGCTTCGCCCGCGTGAAAGGAACTTTTCAGGATATACCTAAGCCCCGCTATATATTTTCCGGGGATGAAAAGTAGCCTATATCCTTTCCAAGGTTTCTAACTATTCTCTAACTATTTCCGTAGCCCATACCAAATTCTATTGAAATCCGTTCGTCAGTTTTTGAGTTTATAGCATTAAAACAGACAGACTCAGCAAGAGACCTTAGTTTTATAATATTTCAGGGAGGATCTTTATAATATGCATTTAATATTATGTTTCGAGTGAACAGGCAACATTTCTCACACACGAGTTTTGTTGTAAATACAAAATCAATATTGTGGACAGGTCAGGTAGGTACCTAAAGTGAATTAATTGAATGTGTTGCTGTAACACAGTCATACCCAATATTTTAGATTATTAAGAGAAACTTTAACAAATATACATATTTGTGAACGGAGATTATTTCCATGGACTTGATAAAAGTTTTTACTGTAGCTAATTACGAATTTCATAAAATAACGTTATTGGTTCTGTCACTTTTAACCTCTGATTACGACAGTTATTAAAAAACGCTACAATAAAATAAATCTTATTACTCACCTCTTTCTTGTTAAACTTTTCGTTCTTATTCTGTTGTAAATATTTATTATACAGCCATCCGGCAACTTCCTTTTTGGCAGTATGAATTATACCCATGCCGGCAAACCTGTTCAAAATATAAGAGATATTAAATGTTGTGTAAAGTAAAGCATCTATTTAATAACTACTAACTTTACCCCGCCGAAAACAATGTCTTATCGAACCGGGTCGGCGGATTTGAGTAGAGCGCTTTAAACAATAACTATACAAAATATACAAACCTCCATGACAGCGATTACTGTGATATTCATGCAAAAATCGAAAGCATAAAATGTTTAAATAAATTTCTTACACCACTCTATAACTGCCGTGCTCGGGCACTTGGTGGCTCATGTCTCTGTCTTGCTCGTCGAGCAGTTTGTGCGGGTGTTCGTCCTCGCTCTTGTTTTGCGACAACTGGCACTTTATCAGGGCTCGACCGGTGTAATGCACGAGCTGTGTAACGTAAAAAAAATGTTTTTTTTTAATTAAATGCCATGGTAATAAAATTATAGAGTCGCTCGTGCATTTCAAGGTATAGATAGGCATAGCCGCGTCTAATTCGCATTCTCTACCGAGTTTATTTTCGTCTTACGATGTGTTGGGAATTAGTATATACCTAATCACTTTACTGGTGGTTGTTCTCCCGTATGCGAGGGGCCGTCTGGGTTGTTGTACCTACCGCAATGTTTATTTCTACCGCCAATCATCAGTGTGCATGCACTGGTATTCCGGTTTGTAGGTAGCTAGTGTAATTACTGGGCATTATGATACTTAACATCTAGGGCGGTATTAATAAATGAATCTCAAGGTTGAGTTACATCTCAAGTAGACATAATGTATGCATAGCTCAATATATTATGTCTACTTGAGATGTAACTCAAACTTGAGATTGATTTATTAATACCGCCCCTAGTGTCTCAGGATGAGGAGCGCAATACTTTGTAATTAAAAGTTCTGTGTGGTTTTGCTACTGTTTATAGGCGATCGTATCGCTTACCATCAGGCGAGCGGCATGCTCGTCTCGTCATTCAGAAGAAATGAAATAAAGAGAAATATTTAGGAACAAACATTAATCTTGTTATTTAAGTATGCTGTCCATAGCTAATGTCATACCAACAGCTTAACTATATTTTTTACGATAAAAAAACATATTTCGTAACAACAAAACAAATAAAAAAGAACATTTACTAATTATTATTAATCACATAATAAAAAACTACATACTTGTATCATCAAGATAATTATCATAAATCATAATATCAACTGTCATTAAAAAAGTGTTTGCAATACTATTGAGTATTGTAATTATTATTTAATTCAAATATAAAGATACTAGTCTCTTTCCCCAGAACATCAATTTACTAAGACAAGCTTGACGAATTGTAGGAAGTAGTACATATCCTTCAGGGATGACATATATGTGCTTTGTATTGAACTTAAATAAATTATGAAAAATATTTCGTCTGCCACTTACTTCGACTGTCGGATGAGTTTTAACTTTACTTGTTGTATAGGATTTTCCAAGCAAACATCCATGTGTTCCAACCATCTCACTGACATAACGAAATCGAAAATATTTCTGTGGTTGTTCTGTGATACGTAGATGTGGTCCATTTCCTGTGATAACAATTGATTTAGTTTAGATGTTTTTTACAGTCAACTAAATTCTTAACTTTTTTAAATAATTATCCCATATTTCAATGGGATCTAGGTAAACATAAAACCTTATTTTTAAAGTACAGTAAACAGCATAATTGAACATCTGATAAGAATTCCAAGAAACCATCAAAAGATGTTTGATTTACAAGTACCTTTACCCTATACTATCAGCATTGAAATTCGCAGGACATATTCAATAAAGCATTACAAGGAAAACCTAACAATAATATATCAGCTCAAACACTGCTTATGAGAAATGACCTTCAAGTACATATAAAACAAAGCAATTCACATTTTATTTGAACTGTATTTTGACCCACTTCTAATCATATAATGATGATGTGAAAAGTTTGTGAAGACTGAAGAGTAAAACACAATTAAGTTTTCCAATCGTTTTTCAATTCCTTTATCAGTATTCAATGCAAGTGTATAAATAGTAAGCTAACAGAAGAGCAGGGAAATTTAAAGATTTCATCATATTCTACATAGGCTGGAGTACAGAACAATATAGATTGTTAAATTTGAAATCATTTTATTTACATAAGTTACAATTATGAACACTCACTAACAGACAATGCATAGTTGATAACGTTAACGCGCGTCAGCGAGCGTTAACGCAGCACTCAGAGAAATTCTCTAGACGCAGGCGATCGTGCGTTGGCGCTGTTTGATATTAAAGTAAGTAACGTCTGTTTGCATTTCGTTACGTATGTTTTGCCTTTGATTAAAATACGATATCTGATGGTGTTTGAAACTGCTGTTATGTCCTCCTGGATGATTTGAAGCAAATTTTCGAATGATTTTATAACATTCTAAAGTAATTAAAGAAATTGTGTCACAATTGTTAATTGTCTCTTAGGTTAGCATAGAATGTCGCAAACTGGGTATATTTTTCCAAATTTGGGTAAACCCAATGTGTCTGTTTTCTTTCCTAATATTTTTCTTTGTAAAATAGCTACAAATAATATATTACACATTCATTATCTAAGTTCTACCAAACCAAATTGATGAGTAGTGATGAGTACTCTCACAAGTCACAACACACATTGGCACTCATCTGAACACTTTTAAATTTGATTGTGTGTTGATGCACATTTGGATTAAGAAATGAAATTAATTGATACAATTAAAAGCATTTTATCAAAAGAAAATAAAAGTATAAAATTAACTACAGTATCTATAGCAATATATCATACTATAGCTATGTATCACAAAATGTTATATGTTTTTTCATAGCATAGCCAGGCAAAGGTATGGGTACAATATATATATAGATAATAATATATAGATTGAACTGTGGGTGTGGGTCATCTCTACAACTGCTGGTGATTTCCACTACAAATAAACAAGGATTGTTAGGAAAATAAATATAATATTTATAGGTATAATAATACTTGGGCACATTGAATTACAGATAATCAACTAAAAATTATTCCCATTCAAACTTATTCTGACTTAAAAATTACCAAATAAATGAAAAAATATATACTAATTAAAATTTGAATAATTTGCCTTGATTGGAATAATTTGACTGCCTCGATTGCATAGTTGTATTACGGGATTACCTCAGTAGTGTAGTTGTATTACGGTACAAATGCAATGCTAAGGTCTTGGGTCCGATCCCCGAGTCGGTCAAAGTGATATTGGATTTCTCTATTCGGTACCAGCCTGGAGTCTGGAATTTGTCCCCGATATGGCGATAGGCTCACCCCCTATCACAGCATGGGACAGAATACGCACGGCGAAAAGTGGGTGCAGTAGTTGCGCCTCCGCCTACCTACCTTCTAGAATAGAGGCGTGAATATGCGTATGCGCGTAGAATAATTTGCTTATTAATGAATCGGCTTCATAACAAATACTTAATAGATGCTAAGACACAAAGAAAATTATAGTGACAATATTTTACCTATTACAGAAAAGAAGTATTGTTTTGATACCTAAGTACTTACTTGCTAAGTTTAATATTGACAACTTTTAAAAAAGATAACATTATTATTTACCATTATATCTGTAGCCGTGATCAACACACAACTCTGTTAAGTTCGAAGTCAGTTGAGGAACTTGCTGCGATGGAGAACTGTATCCTCCTGTCTCCCAAGTACTTTGTGGGGATTTCGACGATTCACTGGGATCGTAGTCGCTTGGACAAGAGGACATTTTTGTATCACCTTTGTCAGCCACTGATAGTAAAAATTAAACCGGGATTCACAAAAGTTCTATCTAATCTAGTATTTTCACTTTTTTCTATATTTTTATTCGAGAAGGATAAACAATCCCTTATAGGAAATACACAACACCCAAGCACATCACTCAATAAACGGGAAATTACCGATGTTCACCAGACTGACATCGAAATTACTCTGACGTCTGACAAACAAAATGTGCATCAATGATATAAAATTGCTAGATGCATAATTAATATTTCCCCGTATTACACTAATGTTAATGAGGTGTTAATTCGATTTTCATTTATATATCAAAACAATATTAATATTTTTATACCAGACGATGTTATTACTCTGACTTTTTTATTTAATTACCTACCTATGTAATTAATTTTCATTGATGACACTTAATCAAATCTAGAACGTTTCTTGAAATCCCATTAGATATGTTGTTATTTTTTATAAACATGTCAGTGACTCAGCTGGTTAATTTATACCACAATATGTAAATAAAAACCAATTCTATTATTTGTATTCTAATTATTCGTGATTCATAACACCATTTAACCCTACTAGCCCTGTATTGTATGCCCACTGTTGGGCACGGGCTACCTCTACAACCGAGAGGGTTAAACAATAATAATATAGCAAAATAAATAAACCTTAACATTACGTAGCTACTGACAACGATCTAGCATTTTACCACTGCTGCTTCTAGCACCAGAATGAATAATCATACCTTGCTATCTTACTATTTTGAAAATTACTCAATATGTACCTTATGTACCTATGCCAACAAACGCGCGTACAAAGTAAACGGAATTCCCATTGCTAAAGGGAAGTTTCTTCCTCCTGCCCGGCTAGCATGCGCACGACGACATATCTCGATAACGACAGTAGACAAATTGTCGATATCGAGTAATATGTCGTTTACCCTAACATGCGCGCTATGATCGATAAGTCTCTCGTTGAAGACTTAAGTTTACTCGTGAAGACAAACCGATGTTGCCCTTTTAAATATAGATTCTAACAATTTTATTTTCTAATGTTGGCTACCGTGGTTTTAGTTCATTCAATTTTATAGATCTATGATGCAATTGTTGTTCAGTGGTGCCAGATTAGGCGACTTTTCGCCATTTAGGCTATCTTGAAGAGTGTCGGGGCGACCAAAAATTGCGAAGTGCGACTGGTCGCCGTTTAGGCTACGCGAATGGTGATTAGTCGCCAATTTAGGCTACTTTGGAAAGTTCGTGTTTTATGCATTGTTTTTGTCGAATTTGAGGATATTTATAGCTTCGAGGGTACAAAATATGTACTCAGATCCCCCTTACACACAATTATTGAAAACTGGGGACTTTTTTTTTTGCTCTCCGCGTCCCCACACAAGCGGGCGACTTTAGGCTACTTTGAATTTTCGCCGCGTTGGACCACTATAAATTAGAAATTAGGGAGGTTTGTTTTTTTCTTTATGCTCCTTCACCTCTCCATATACGAAGAGGCGACTTTAGGCTACTTCACAATGAATTTTCGGCGACTTCAACCGTCAAACATTTGGTAACACTGTTGTTTTATCTGACGTTTTGAGTGACAGTTTACGTCATTCCAAAGTTTATTTATCTTATTTTCTTTGGTTTAAGTATAAATTATCGTCAATTTAAATGTAACTTTATAGAAAATGAAAGTTAAAAAACGTAAGTGAACGAAAAATTCAATGTTAATGTATTGTACACTATAAGGAACCGAATATGAAATAACTGCTCCGAACTGTTTTAGTGTACGATGTAACAAGGCAAGAATCTGATAAAATCCAACAAGACTCAATTATTTGTGCCACTATATGTTGGCTTATTCAAACTTTGTGCTGGATGACTATCACTCAACCACGGGAGCGATGCAACATAGCTCGTGCTCAGCGAAATCGGTGGTGAAAGAAGATGGATGTGGTTTTGGCGCCAAAAATTTCCAATTGGTGTAAGTATAGTGTAATAATAACCTAATTAGCTCAACACTGATATTTTAAGTTAAGCTTTGCAGTCACAAGGCCCAAGATTTGTTTCTATTTGATATTATTTATTATTGTTTAACAATAGTGTTTAAGTACTAAATTATGAAGTACATATATTGAAATTTTATCTTCTTTTCCGTTTTAGTTCATCCCAATGCCCAGCCCAGTACAACAGCAAGCACAACACCCAGCACCATGTTGATGAGCTCACCAAACACTACCTACAGAAGAATTTTATTTGTCCAGTTCGAACAATAATTTATTGAAAGTAGATCTGTATTTTTATAGACAACTGTTTTTCAAAATAAACATCTAATCTTATAATAAGAGCTTGGACCCTCCATACTTTGTTATCTTTACCATTACACAAGATAAAACATTACATATGAACAAAATGTACCGCAGCAATAGGGTTCCCTATGTAAATGTTATATTAAAAAGTTTCTTTGAAATATTCTTTTGCCCTCCACATTAATGTAGAAAATTTTGTACCATAAATAAAAAAAGCTTTAAAAATCATATGTATGTACAATTTTATTGGTTCATAATATATATCTATTATTTCTTGCCCATTTGGCTTGACAGAATCTTGCAGTTACTGATAATTGTACATGTTCTTCTTCAATGTGCTGTTCATTTATAATAGTTTCCTCCATACACTGTAACACAAAATACTCCATTACTTACAGTTATGTAACATTATCAATGTAATGTAGAATTGTAACAATAGTAATTTAATATAGAAATGTAACAATGTAGAAATGTAAATAGCCATATTCTAGTGTTAAGTCTATTTGTAGACATTCAGAATACTTATATGAAGTTATTAATAAATAAATAAAACCTATACTTTTTTTTGTATTTTAGGTTTCATAATAATGGTATCTTGCTGAATAACTAGCATTCACATTGAATATTCTGCTGTTTAAATCTACAATTTGCAACATTTATTTTAAAATATACACTTACTGGTTTTACAAATATAATAAACAAAGTTGCTTATTTGTTGGTATAAAATATAAAAAATAAAAACTGCAGATAGTCTGTAATTCAAGGGTTCTCACTACCTAATTAGTTAACACAATAATGCCATCTTATTTAAGGCAAGATAGAAATTTTGTTAAAGTACATTTATAAATATATAATTATCAATGAAGTTTATTAATTAATAGTATTGTAAGATATTATTATATTACCAGTTGAACATTGATCTCTTCCAATTTTTCTATTGTGCACTTTGTGGTCCAGACGGAGGTAATATTTTCATATATTTCATGGGCCCTAATATAGCCTTCACATTAAATTTTCCTCAAATTCACAAGCCATACTCCTTTGGGCTGATATTCTGTGACTCGTAAACTGACTCACTCAGCTAGAAACCTAAAAGTTATGGTATTATAAGTAAATGAACATTGTAGCTCTAATATAAATTTGAAACTATGTTGAGTTGGTACTTTCCATGATATAGGTATGGAATGCAAAACCTGCCAATAAAACTAGGTACTAACATTAGTCTCCGCCTGGCACAGACTAAGATATTGCACAAAGTGTCTTTGATAACTTCCATTGGCACGAAATTGAATGGAGCACAACACCTAACAAAAAAAGACATTATTCCTTTATCTATATATATTTAAATTGTTATTAAACGCGGTTGTTTATATATGAAATTACCTTTAAAAGGGCGGGCATGCCTTTCGCGGTTCCATACCACGTGTAAATTTTTCTATATTCACATATATTAGGTATACAGAGCCATTCGCTTTGAAATACATCATGAAATACATCGCTCATATCAAAGGAATCGCATAAATTCCTTATGTTTCTTGTTTGCACTTTACATCCAATATTCATAATTCATATTATACAATTGTAATACTTAATTAATAATATACCGCTATCGTTTGTTGATATACGACAATTTTCTCTTCGTACAAAAGCAACGTAGACAAATATCTCGGTCACAAGTGTCAAAAATCGATAAAATCATTTGGTCATGTTAGGGTTCGTAGAGAAAAATAGCACAGATAAAGTAAAAATTACAGTTTTCTCTACTTGTGACGTCACAAGTCGAGATGCATGAGCACGCATGTTAGTGTCAGTAGACATAATTCGATAAACGACAAAAACCCGAGAAAAAGTGTCGACAAAATTTTGTCGACGCGCGCATGCTAGGCGGGCTGGTATACTTTTTATAGTCGACATTATCATGAGACGTGACGTAAGCCAGGGGAATAACCAGTTACAGTGACTCACAAAAACCCCCGATTTGTTAGTACAGTACGTGTACTATCCTCACATGTAGTTGTTTGTTGGTTACGTGCATTGATTTAAAAAAACCCAAGATACACGGCGAGCTTCTCAAAAACGTTCGCGGTAGAAAGGCGCACAATTTACAAAATGTGCGCCTATTTTAATTAGTATCGCGTCGCTCGTGTCACTGCATGGACGTCGAAAATGCCAAAGTGTTCGTTCAATAAATGTTAAATTATCACCTCTAGAACCTTAAGCTTATTTAGCAATAACATTTTTATTTAAATTTGATGTAAAGGCGTAAGATAATCAGCTCATTTCCTACTTTCACAAGTCCGATTGTTTTGAAATTTGCTGAACACTGTTATTTCGGTGGGCTGATGCTGTAGCGTCAAGTAGTCTGCGGAATACCTAACTCCTGATTACAGCACATATGGCGTGTTTGGGCTCATGCCTCATAAGAATCGTCTCAATGAGTATACGTTATACTAGCGGCCCGCCCTGGCTTCGCACAGGTAGCAAAGCATAATATATAATAATAATACCAGCCCTGTATATTATACTGCCCACTGCTGAGCACGGGCCTCCTCTACTGAGGGGGCTTAGGCCTTAGTCCACCACGCTGGCCTAGTGCGGTTTGGTAGACTTCACATACCTTCGAAATTCTTATAAGGAACTTTCTCAAAGCAAAATATTACACATTTAATTTGCTGTTGGCGATAGGCTCGCCCCCTATCACAGCATGGGACGGAATAATGGCGAAAAGTGGGTGCACTAGTTGCGCCTCTGCCTACACCTTCGGGGATAACAGGCGTGAGTGTATATGTACATGTACCCGGGATCAGAAGTAGCCTAGGTCCTTCCCAAGGTTTTAAACTATCTCCCTACCAAATTTCATAGAAATCGGTCGAGTGGTTTGGCCGCCCCACTCGCGAGAATAAAACCGGAATAAAAGTTCCGGTTTATACTTTTCCGGGATGGGCAGTACCCTGTGTCCTACCCTGGATGTCAAACTATCTCCATACTTATTTGTTTGCGGTTCCACCCGCAAGAAAATATTTTCCGGGATTAAAGTCCTGGTTTATTTTTTCCCGGGATAAGAAGTAGCCTAGGTCTTTCCCAGGGTCTTAAACTATGTCCCTTACAAATTTAATCGAAATCGTTTTATTGGTTTGGCCATGACGACTCGCGAGAATAAAAATCCGGGATAAAAGTCCCGGTTTGAATTTTCCCGGGACATAAAGTAGCCTATGTTACTCAGGGATACAGGAGCATTCTAATGGTGAAAGAATTTTTGAAATCGGTCGAGTACTCTTTGAGTTTATCCTTGTCAAACATACAAAAATACAAGTCTTTCCTGTTTATAATATTCACGGAGGTTGTCTATATCCCTCCTGTTCTGTGATAATATTAGTATAGATAAAGGCAAGAGAACATTATGACGCAAAATAAAATATGCTATGTATCTTACAAGGATCATTTATTGAAAAAAGAAATCCATTTTTCTTAGAATACAATATACTATTATGGAAGACAATGTGGTTAGCACAGAAAAAAGTACGCCATTGGTTCGTAGACGAGATTCAAGTTTTTTTTTATTTCGCCCTATTTTTCTTATTCGGTCGATAAAAATAACATTCATTTAGTTAATATATAAATGCTAGTATTACATTAAGCAAAGTGAAAGGAATAAAACTGAATGATTGTATACTTAACTAATTAAAATCTAAATATTACATGAATTTTTATGATAATAGTATTTAGGTATGAATCAATTATTTTATAAAAAAATCTAGATAAAGGGCATGACCTAGGGGTCATGCCCTCAAATCAAATTCGCTAAATTATTATTCACTTTTAAATCTATTGGTAAAATAAAATGATTTTTATACTTTAATGTATGAAAAGGAGTATTATAAACCTGACCTGTGGAAAATAATTGAAACTGAGGAACATTTTATTTTGTTATTTAGAATGATAAACGAATATTTTCCTTTCTTTTCTACCCACTGTAACTTACTTAAATATACTCAAATGTAACAGCCAACAATTTATTTTATATTTTTCAATCATACAAAATATATGATTTGGTTAATTAAAAATAAGGCTGTGACTTAAATTAGGAACATTTTCGAAGTTATAAAGACTATTAAATACAATTGGAATGAGAATATAGAATTTCCTTATTCCTCAGTAATACATAATGTTTAGTTCTAAATTTTAATATTACTCCGGAGAAAAACAACACAACTATAATGTAGATAAAATATATAACTATAATGTTTATATGTAAACTAATGTTTATATAGAGCCCCTCTATGGCAAGCCACTCTATTTCAAACTTCATAGATTTAAAATGTTTAAGAATCAAACATCTATTTCTGTTTGAAAAGAGAGCTTGGCTTATATCGGTTGTTTGTAAAATTGGTATGGTAGAACCATTAATATAATATCAGCTTGAATATTTTAATGGTGGAACAATCTCAAGTTCGTGTGAGCTAACACAATGTTGTGTTCGTTGCACGCATCAATTACTTCTTGGTCGTTGTTCGATCCTGCCGGACTACCGATGTATTGTACGCCGCACTGAAAGAAAAATAATTTCTTATAGGTTTCTATGTTTTATCAAATTGATAGATTTTCGTAGTCGGTATTAAGTTTATACTCAATAGAGTAGTTGTCTGTGTTGAATTTTGTACATTATCAATACATAGTATAAAAGAAAGTCGCTTCCCGCTGTCTGTCTCTATGTATGCTTAGATATTTAAAACTACGCAACGGATTTTGATACGTTTTTTCAATAGTTACGAGTGATTCAAGAGGAAGGTTTATATGTACTTTTATCCCGGAAAAACTTATTAACGCGGGCGGAACCGCGGGCAAAAGTTATTTTTATATGTAACGGAAAATAATATATGTAAGAATACGTCTGGGTGGGTTCCACCGCAATGTCTATTTCTACCGCCAAGCAGCAGTGTGCATGCACTATTGTGTTTCGGTTTCAAGGACATTGTAGCCAGTGTAACTACTGGACATAATGAGACTTAATATAAAATATTAAAATACCAACTTATTAATATTGAATTATAATAATAAAAACTACCTGTACGGCGCGGTCGATGTTATCTCTGAAGGGGAAGAAAGCGTCCGATGCCAGAGCCACTTGGTCCAGCTTGCTTATCCATTCCTCGCGTTCCTTGTCTGTCAACAGCGGCGGCGCCTCACCCTCGAACAGAGAGTGCCATTGGTCCAGCGGCAAGTCAGTACCTGTATGTCGTAAAAAAAAATATATATATAAATGACCTCTAGATTCGATATCTAGGTCGATCAACATTTTGCGAGTCCTGGTCTTTTGTAAGTAGTGATTCTTGAGGTTGTAATATAGAAAACTTTACAAAGGAAAGACGAATTTAAGTAGACAAATAAAATCTTTTAAAAAATGTGTTGTTTACGAGTTGGCATCACACAAAATAGGTTCCTATTTCCAGTGAAAGAGATAGTGTAAAAATGGGTTATTTAATACTTTTATTTAGTTTGTCATTCCTTGAATTTAGTATAAAATATATACGTTGGTGGTTTATTTAATACTTTTTAGTTTGTCATTCCTTGAATTTAGTATCAATATACTTTGGTGGGATTCAATGCCAAGTAAGGCATGACGTCAATCACTAAGTTTTTTTTGTAACTATCCAAATTAAGGAAGATCTTGGTCACAGGAAAATAAGTGATTTTGATCTATATTCATTTTTTACGCTCGAACTACACACTTCGAAATTTTAATAAATACACAATATTATTTTTTAGCACATGCCTAGGAATTTAGGTTACACTTGTAATTAAGACATTTAATTAAATTTGTTATTGTGTTGTATTATATTATGAATTATGTTGGTTACACAATATTTGTGTAACCTAAATTTCAAGCAATCTGCAATTTTATGGATGACTAGCTTTTGCCAGCGGCTTCGCCCGCGTGAAAGAGTTTTTCCGGGCCAAGAGTCCCGTTTTATATTTCACGGGGATAAAAAGTAGCCTATGTCCTTTATCAGGTTCTAAAATATCTGTGTACCAAATTTCATTTAAATCGGTTCTGTGGTATTGGCGTGAAAGCGCGATAGACAGAGTTATTAATTTCGACCAAATTTGATTGCCATAAAAACGGTTCTAGTGAGTTAATCTTAAAAGATAGACATATACTGTCGCGGACATTTTTTAAAATAATTTCAAGAGGAGTAATTCTTTCATACATATATTTTTGGTATCTTGAACCGTTTTCGCAGCGCACGCAATGGAAGCCCTCAAGGATGAATAATTTTCCCCGTTTTTTTCACATTTTCTATTATTTCTTCGCTCCTAATAGTTGCATCGTGATGTTATATAGCCTATAGCCTTCCTCGATAAATGGTCTATTCAACACAAAAAGAATTTTTCAATCCGAACCAGTAGTTCCTGAGATTAGCGCATTCAAACAAACAAACAAACAAACAAACAAACTCTTCAGCTTTATAATATTATAGTATAGATTACTAGCTAAGGGGAAAATTATACCTATCTTTAAATTATGCGCAAGGTATATTATTTTTTGTTAAAAAAGTTTTTGTCTATTGCTTTTTTGTTAGTTAATTATAGAATCGTGTAAACAATACACCATTGATATGCGATTGCAGCATTCGCGAGTCATCTGCTGTTAGTTATTGAAGAGTTCCATTGTGTATCTCCAATGATTTCCATCAGATCTTCATAAATTATATACTAAAAACACTCCTGAAAAATACACATTTGAATATCGAACCCACGTCCAAATCGGATCAGTAGTTTTTGAGAAACTCGCGGCCATACTAACTTACATACATATATAAGGATCGAATACAGAACCCCCTTTTTGAAGTTGGTTAAAAAACGAATGAGTCACTTGATGTTAAGTGATCATAATTATTGATTATTACTCAAGAGACCTTACACTGTCGTTATTACCGACCGTTAAGGTAAAGAATGGGAATAATGAGGTAGGTTATTATTAATTTATTTTGTCGTATGTTATTACTTCCCAGAATTTATTTATTTATTTATTTAAAACTTTATATACAGTAAATGTATACAGGTGGACTTAATGCCTGAGGCATTCTCTAACAGTCAACCTTTGGGTGATGCAGAATTTGATCCTTATTATCAACACTATCGAGTGGTGTAACGGTACAGGGTGTTTATTGCTTGTCAAACTTAACAGGTTCGATTCTTGGCTAGGAATACAGTCTTTTTAATAATGCAATGATGCAGTTTTAGTTTTCATCAAAATTGGCCCCGAGACTCTTAAGCATATTTCGTTACTAGCTTTTGCCCGCGGCTCCGCCCGCATTAAAAAGTTTTTCCGGGATAAAAGTCCCGGTTTATATTTTCCCGGGATAAAAGTAGCCTATGTGTTAATCCAGGACATGATCTACCCGTGTGCCAAATTTCATCGAAATCAGTTCAGTAGTTTTTGTGTGAAAGAGGAACAAACATCCTTACATCCAAACATCCATACATTCTTACAAACTTTCGCTTTTATAATATTAGTAGGCTAGTAGGATTCTTCATAGTTTCGGATTTCGCAACGTCCACTTGAAAAAATCACTCAGTATACCTATTATAGGTATTATTACCCAGCATTAATAATTATTTATTACTAGCTTTTGCCTGCGGCTCCGCCCGCGTTAAAAAGTTTTTCCGGGATAAAAGTCCCGTTTTATGTTTTCCCGGGATAAAAAGTAGCCTATGTGTTAATCCAGGACATGATGTACCCGTGTTCCAAATTTCATCGATATCCGTTCAGTAGTTTTTACGTGAAAGAGGAACAAACATCCATACATCCAAACATCCATACATTCTTACAAACTTTCGCCTTTATAATATTAGTAGGATTGTTTTTTTTAGTCAATTGGTATCGTGATTATAATTATTGGCATGATATGATTGTGAAGTGTGTCTTGTATTGGTTTGGTAGTCTAAACAAAATAAAAAAAACTACGTAATTGTATATTTTGTCTTATGCACTCTACCTACTTGACTTTAAGTGCTGCCAATGGCTTTGAGCGTTAAGGGCGTTGTACTATAAACGTTCACTAGATGGCGGTAGGTGTAGCTACATAGTGTTGTACGCTTATATCATTGGTTCTCGAAATATTAGGTAATGTGGTGGAGTCATATCGTGATGCAGTGGTATTGGTGTGGTGTACTGGTGTTGGTGTGGTGTAGTGGTGTTGGTGTGGTATAGTGGTGTTGGTGTGGTATAGTGGTGTTGGTGTGGTGTAGTGGTATTGGTGTGGTGTAGTGGTGTTGGTGTGGTGGTGTTGGTGTGGTATAGTGGTGTTGGTGTGGTATAGTGGTGTTGGTGTGGTGTAGTGGTATTGGTGTGGTGTAGTGGTGTTGGTGTGGTGGTGTTGGTGTGGTATAGTGGTGTTGGTGTGGTGTAGTGGTATTGGTGATGTGTAGTGGTGTTGGTGTGGTATGGTAGTGTAGTGGTGTTGGAGTGGTGTAGTGTTGGTGTGTTGGTGCGCACTGACCGACGGTGCCGTTGACGTAGTTGTCGATGGCGTTGGCGCGTACGGCGCGCGTGAGTGATGCGCGGAAGGTGGCGTCTCGCGCGCGCGGGTGCCGCCGCAGCCACCACAGCGCCGCCTTGCCGCCCGCCAGCCGCGTGCAGTGGATGCGCGACTGCTGACCCGCGCCGATGCCGATCACCTACAGATCATATTATTTTTATCTTTGTGTGGGTATTAGAATCTATAGATTCTAATACTCATTTACCACTCACCAATAGAATACTGGCGAGTGGTAAATGGTGGTAGAATACTGGTATCGACCCTTATAGCGACTACCGTACATATGGTGTAAATCACCTTACGTAAACGTATCCGTATCACATTGTGGGTTCACACACAGACACACAGTCATGCCTTTTATCTCCAAAAGTGTAGGCAGAGGAGCAACTATTGCACCCACTTTTCACCGTGCGTATTGATGCACCGTCCCATGATGTTGTAATGTTGAGGATTGATTGTAGATGGGTTGTTCGTTTCAGTTCCTTTATTAGACACATACCACAATGTGATAGGAGGCCAGACTATCACCATATCAGGCACAAATTCCAGACTTCGGGCTGATACTGAACAGAAAAATCCAATATCATTTTGACCGACCCACTGTGGAACGTCCCCATAGAAAGGGCGTGACATGTACCGGTAGTACTGAATGTCTGATAACTGGAAACTGAAGTGCATTGTGGAAAGGGGACAATATGACCTTTCAAGTTTTATAATTTTCACCCCTCTAATCACTTTATTTTACCTAATATATAGCATCAAAGTTGAAGTATCGAACACTGTCGAAAATGATCTCACTGTTTAAGAAAGATATTTGTGGTATTCGCAATAGTTTGGAAAAGTATTTTATAAATAAAACGGTTTAATAGGATACACTTATATAAATGCAACTGTTTCTTTTTAAAAAGACGCTTTATTTCATAGTTAAATTAAAATTTAAAAAAGTAATCGAAGTGTTTGATAAAATCTGTCATATAATAAAAACGCCACGAAACCCCGACCTGACAGTTCGTACCAGTCTGTTATCTACGGCAGACGTGTCGTTTTATTCACCGCGTGCTACGTATGTCCGAACATTATTGTGAATAGCTGCGAGATACTACCTACCTGTGCTCGAGAATTGTACACTCAAGCGGCGCAAGCGATAATGCGCCTTATTCAGTATGGAGGAAGATATAATTCAGGATGAACATGTGATTGACACTATTTTAATCGAAGAAAATAACTATATTGAGACAACGGTTTCTCCACATGTGAGCATACCATCTGAGGAAATGACGTCTGTTGAAGTTAGTTCTGAACCTGTTCGCAATAAAAGACCTCGGGAAATAGATGAAGAAGAAAGGTGGGTAACTGTTGGAAGAAATGGAAAGAGAACTGGACAAAAAGTTGATTTATACATTAATAGCGCCGAAAAATTACCTAAACAATTTGCACTTGCGAAATTGCTAAAATCAAATAATATACACAATATCTGTCGCGTAAAATACGTAAACCCTTATAAGGTTTTTATACAATGTGAGAACAATGACAGTGCCGAGGAATTAATTAACTGCAAGACTTTACAAGATTTAGGATGGAGGTGTCAAAGACCATTAGAAGTTTCTATATCTTATGGTGTTATAAAGGATGTAGAATTAGACCTGTCCGAAAAAGAAATGATAGAAATTATCTCAAGTGATTGTGAACTGGTTGCGGTGAAGCGTTTGAAACGCAGAAATAAAGATGGTTCCGGATGGGAGGAAAGCGAGGCAGTACGTTTGGGCTTCAAAGGCACCTCTTTGCCAGCGTGGGTATATATCTATGGTATGAAAATCAATGTAAATCCATACGTTTTTCCAGTCACTCAGTGTTCTAGGTGCTGGAAATATGGGCATTCTTTGCGTGTTTGCCCTAAAAAAAAGAGTACTTGCCCCAAGTGTGGAAAAGGCCACAACAATTGTGAAACAATCTCATATAAATGTGTCAACTGCACTGGGAATCATTTATCATTAGATAAGTCTTGTCCAGTGTTCAAGAAAGAGAAGCGGCTTCGAGAACTTATGGCAGATTTTAACTGCTCATATAGGAAAGCCTTACAAATATATGTACCTCAAGAACCGCTTGAAGCGTGTCCAGAACGGTCAACTACAGATTTTCCCCCGATTTCGGGCGAGAAATCAGAATTGGTGTCTGAGCATGTAGCTACACAAAATAAGACCTCTTATGCGGGCGTAACTAAGGAGACACAGTGTCATAACAACTCCTTTTCAGCATCACAATCTATCCAAAATTCTGCAATTAATATCCCTCATACTTCACGTGAACGACTTGGCAAAAAGAAAAAAAATAAGAGAAATAGTAACCTAAATGATACATCAAATTTGAGTGAGTCATCTGACGCAGAAGCAGCTATGAGAGATATAGTATATGAGTCAGAAAATGAGATTCTTCAACAAGCAGAGAGAAAAGAGAGAAGAGAGAAGTGTAGATCTACTTTGAATTTCAAGCAGTTGCTCTCGAAACTGTATTCCGTAATTTCTAATTCACAGGGAGATTTAAAAGAAAAAATAATTCTAGTAGTGTCGCTATCTATTGAGTGGTTATTATCAATTGTAGGACAATACCTTTGGGATCTGCCTTTTAAAAGTATGTTCGGTTCATAATGGGTTTTAACTGTAAAATTAACATTCTCCAGTGGAATTCACAGAGTATAAAAGCCAAACAAGTAGAATTTGACCAGCTGCTTAATAGCGAAAAAATTCACATAGCTACTGTATGCGAGACATGGCTGAGTAAGGAAATTAATTTTAAAATTAGTGGTTATAATGTCTTTCGACAGGATCGACAAGATTCGTATGGTGGTGTCGCTATACTTACACATAAATCTATGAAAAGTCAGTTAGTGCCTTTACGACTTTCTAATAGCGGAATTGAGGTTATTTGTGTAAGAATTTTTAACTGTAAATATATTGACTATGTAATATCAATATATTGTCCTCCAAACATACGAACGTTACTAAGTGATTGGAATGAACTGTTTTCTTTTAAAACCAGTAAAACGCTGATTCTTGGTGATTTTAACGGACATTATCCCACGTGGTCCTATAAGAGTGATATGAGAGGTTACAATATATATGATTCCATGACAGACAACAATTTTGTGTCATTAAATGATGGTCAACCTACACGTATAAAATTTGTAAACGGATCTGTTCAGAAGTCCTCGCCTGACATCTCTGCAGCATCTTCAGATATAGCACTGCATTTCAATTGGAAGGTTACTAATGAATCATTAGGCAGCGACCACTTGATGATCAAGCTGAACATTTCATTTAATATTCATAATCCTAAGTTTATGCAAAAAAGAAATTATAAAAAAGCTAATTGGGGCGAATATCGTAAGTACATTGAAAATAAATTAACAGATTTTAAGATAATTGAGAATGATTTGCAATTAAGTTATGATTTGTTTCTTAATACAATTATTGAATCCGCGGACGCCCACATTCCTTATTATAAAATTTGTCAAGAGCGATTTATCCCCAAACCATACTGGAACACCAATTTATCTAAAGTTGTTGCAGAGAGGCGACTAGCTCTTAAATTATTCAGGAAAAACCCCACACCTGATAATTTAGATAACTTACAAAGTAAAATAAAAAAACTCGCAACAATTAATAAGGAAAGCTAAAAGTGAATCTATGTCTAAGTTCTGTTCATCAATTGATATGACTACTAGTGTTAATGACATGTGGCGCAAGATGAAGTGGTTGAAAGGCTATGGGATGCAAAATAGATATGTAGACCAAACTTTGGCTAGCAAACTTTTACATAGTTTAACCCCAGACTTTGCTTGTCCAACCTTGCCAATATTTTCATCATATAACATAACAATTGATTCCCCTTTTAGTTTATGTGAACTGAAAAGATGTTTTAAGCCTAAGGATACTTCACCGGGTGTTGATAGTATATCTTATTCAATGATTAACCATTTACCAGATAATGCGTATGATATATTACTTAAAGTATACAACTTATTTTACAATCTTAGTTTTGTACCTTCTCAGTGGCGAGAAATTCGCATTATACCTATCCCAAAGCCAGGTCGTGATACCTCCTCCATAACATCTTTGCGCCCAATATCTTTGATGTCTTGCTTATGTAAAATTTTACATGCCATGTTGGCAAACAGGCTAGAGTGGTTTATTGAAAGGGGAAATTTATTTCACGAAGAGAACACGGGGTTTCGAAAAACTAGGTCTTGCTTTGATAATCTTAGTAATTTGATAAATAGAATACAATTGGGATTTTTAAAAAATCAAATTACACTTGGTTGTTTTGTAGATATAGAAAATGCATATAATAATATAGATATACCAATTTTATTAAAACATTTAGATCAATTAGGCGTTGGTTCAAAGATGTGTTATTACTTGTGGTCATTTTTAAAAGAAAGGTTGTTAAGCATACAGATAGATAACGATATATTAGCTAGAACTACATGCCGTGGTATTGCCCAAGGTGATCCTATTTCCCCGCTGTTATTCAATATTGCTACGATCATTATATGCAAACATTTATCGAATATAGTGATTTCTCAGTACGCTGATGATTATGTTTTATACGTAACAAGTAAAAATGTTAACGAGGCATCTAAAGAATTGCAGTTAGCGTTAGAGAGATTAAATATTATGTTTATGAATTTGGGCTTAGAAATCTCCCCGTCTAAAACTAAAGTCTGTATTTTTAAGAAAGGTGTAAACAGGCAACCAATAACGCTCAGTTTGAATAATTCTCCCCTAGAGGTAGTCAGTGCTGTAAAGTATTTGGGAATGTGGCTGGATCGTTCTTTAAAATGGAATAAACATATCACTGAGGTATTGTATAAGATCTCCAGATATTTAAATATATTTAAAATTTTAGCGGGCTCTACTTGGGGTATACATCCTAAGCATCTAAGAACACTATATATTGCTATTATAAGGAGTAGACTTGATTACGGAAGTTTTTTTTACAATAACAGTTGCCAAAAATATATAAATAAATTGGATATAAGACAAAACCAGGCACCTAGAATAATCGGAGGTTTTGTAAAAACAACCCCAATACATGCAATGGAGAGTGAGCTATGTCTCCCACCATTGCATGTACGAAGAAATTATTTATAGGAAAATTTTTATTAAAATGCAAATCGAAACAAAATAATATTACGATTAAATTACTTAATGAATTATTACAGTTTAAGGATAATAGATATTGGCCAAATAAAAGAAAACCAATGCTGCTGCATATATATGAAACGCTAGAGGATATAAGTGTTCACTCCAGCCCACAATTAGAAATGTTTACAATGAATACTTGGATTAGTAATATCGATTTAAGTAATATAGTTAACGTCAGTATTCCCAATGTTACAAAAGCCAAACGATATTACAGTAATTATAACTTGAAAGTAACATGTTTAGATTTTGTTAACCGAATATATGGGAAATTTTATAAAGTGTTTACTGATGGATCTAAAGATGGAAATGGTACTGGTTCGGCATTTTTTGACCCGCAACTTAATCTCGGTGTAAAATTCAAAATTAATAGTAATGTAATAAGCATTATGGAAGCGGAGCTTACTGCTATCTGTGAAGCCCTTTCATACGCTGAATCAATAAAAGAAGACAGTATCGTCATTTTCACAGATTCCAGAAGCGCGCTCCAACACTTGGCTCGGTGCACCTCGGGTATCCGAGGCACACCGATAGCCTACGCTACATTGAACAGTATTTGTAAGTTGTCATCCAACTCTAGATCCATCAGATTGCAGTGGATTCCATCACACTGCGGTCTAGAATATAATGACTTAGTAGATACCCTGGCTAAACAAGCTATTACTGACGGAATACAATATAATATATTACCGTATTACTCAAATTATATGTATTTGATAAAAAAACGTTGTTATGAGTTATGGAAAGAGTATTTTGATTCTCGCTCTAGAGAAAAGGGCATTTGGTATAAAACGATCCAGCCGCACCCCTTTAAAATTCCATGGATTAATAATCTGAACCTACCGAGAAAAGCAGCAGTAGTAATCATGAGGCTCCGCACTGGTCACATACCATCAAAAAGATTTTTATACCTTATGAAAAAAGTTGATTCACCAAACTGTGGACAATGCGATGTACCCGAGGACTTATTACACATATTGATGGAATGCGACCGAAACGCAGCCTTTCGCAGAGATATGTGTAATCACATACTAAAAGAGTACTCTGATTGTAATATTATTTTAGCTGATCCTCATTCGGAAGATGCGAAATTGTTAATCAAACTATACAACTTATGTTTCACCTAATATCAGTCTAATTAGAATAATAAAGTAATTTTTGATTGTTAATTTAGTAAAATTGTGTAGAAGTTAGATATTGTTAATTTTTATCTACCAGAGCGACATAATCAAATGATGATTTAGCTCTGAAATAAAGAGAAAAAAAAAAAAAAAAAAAACCCCGACCTAATGATACTTGTGTTTGATAGTTCAGAGTAATTAGGAAATTTTGCTAGAACATTATGTACCCCCCCTCGTCCCCCTTTCGAAGAAAATTAACAAAATAGGTCACACGCCTGATAAAAATGTCAGAGCATCTACATTTTTCATCAAGCTGACTACATTTTGTGAATTATAAATATTTCATCAGGTGTTGATATTACACGAAAGCAATCAAGTAGGTTGGTGTAAATCATTTTTAACATTATGCTTTAAATTTTTGTGTCATTTTAATCCATCCTAATATAATAATATTACTCGAAATAAGTTTTTTAAAGTGTTAGGAAACGCCTGACAATTTCTTTTGAGTAAAGTCCTTGATATCGTAAATTTAGGCGATTTTAAGACATGTCTATTTTTCATTAATTAGGTTAAAATATACCCTATACTGTATTGTACTTAACTTGTTTAATTGCAATAATGTCAAATTATTGTGTATCTATCCTTAATTTGGTTTTAAACTCCCTTGAAATATAGGCATATTACAGTTTTTTTTTTCATAGTCTTATCAGTATTTTTCAAATAAACTACATTGGTAATGGATAGGTCTGTTATTCAATAATACACGTAAAAAAATTCAAATCTATACGTTGTTCCGTTGTTGAGTTATCATAAGATATGTAAGAGAGATACTCATGTCACGCCCTTTCTATAGGGACGTTCCACAGTGCGACCCGGGGATCGAACCAGGGACCTCAGCATTGCAGTCGTACCGTAAGACAACTACGATACCGAGGCAGCCAGTCAGTAGGTTCAGCTTGTATATATTCGGCTTCAGATAGGCCTGTATTATCATGTCGATTGACGAACACTCTAACTAGATCCCATTCCATTTACCATCAGACACACTAGGGTCACTGCATTATCCGTATAAGAAAACTACGACTATATTATGACCTCTCCGCAATTATTATATAAGCACACAAGAAAGATTATAATTAAACATTCCCACAAGTAACTCGTACAATGTTTCTCATTCTTATGATAATATTTTATTTGACTACTTTTTTAATACATCTTTGTTTGAACCCCTAATGAAACAGGCATGACGGTATGCTATAAAAATATTTTGGCAGTAATTATCCTCACCTGTCCATCTCTAGCGTAGCATACGGAGTTACTCTGTGTGTATTTGAGAGCTATAGTCGCAACAATGAGGTCCCTCACAGCATTCGCAGGTAAGTCCTTATTTTTGGTTACAATATTTTTAAACAAATCTGCGGTGATCTTGGCGTCGTTCCTCTTTTGTTCCAGTGTCAGGCCGAATATTGTTTTTTGTTCCATAAGATTTGGCTCGTAGTTAGGGTCCATCTAGAAGCAAGCAATAAGTTTTCTCATGAAGTTCATATTTAGATTCAAAGATCAATTAAGGTAGTGGCTGGGTTCAATTAAACTAAAAAAACCGCGATAAAATTCGATACCTAGCTATACTTATAACATTCGCGTAACCATTAGAAATCATTCTAAAAAACAAATCCAAAACCCCATATGCCAGCTCAGAACCAAAAACATACCTGCAAAACGCAATAGCTGCCTCCCTTCTTCTTGTTAAGCAAGTTCAACGCCTCGGGCGTGTACCCTGGCGCGATGACTCCGTCAGACACCTCACGCGAGATGATGCGCGCGGTGATCTCGTCGCACTCGTCCGAGAGCGCCACGAAGTCCCCGAACGAGCTCATGCGGTCCGCACCGCGGGCGCGAGCGTACGCGGCCGCCAGGGGACTGAGTTGCGGTAGCAAGTCAGACACCGTGCACACCGACGCCTGTAATAATAATAATAATAAATCAGTTTATTGCCTTATAACACTAATAATAACATAGGTATTCTTATACTTAAACAATAATAAAGGCAAAAGGAGGCAGCTCAGCTTGTGCTGACCGGGACAGTAGTTCGGAGCAGCGCTGGTTTTCAGCCTCTCCTAATTATTTTCTAAGGTGTTATGCGGAAAGTTTTTAGCGTACACGATCATGCGTCATTAACACTATACTCTACCGGTTTAGGTATTTAACTAAATGTAAACAAATAATGCCATATGATTGCTGGGTAGTCAACCTTTTCTCAGGAAAGTGTTTACGAAGACTGCTGGGTCAACGAAACTATTACAACAAACATTAAAATGATTACTATCACTGTAGAAACATAACAAAAAACATCTAATTATCAGAAACAAAGCAAAAAATATAATAACCTGTCAAGCCCCGCTTATATATATGTATAGATGTATGAAAAAACCCTATATATATGGACACTGGTGTCCGTCACGGGCCTTGACAGACTACTAATAATAAAAAAATCTACAATTCGGAAATGCATCGATAGTTGCTGTTGTTGTCTATTTAACTGATTAAATTGATTGACAGTCAATTGTAATGGCGTGCCACGTGACATTCAAACTCTCAAATTTTGTAGGGTTATCTATTATGATCCATTGGAAAAATGTTTAGCGTGCCTGTCGTATTAGGTCTTTTACAGTTGACAGATTAAAATCATATATAAAAGTTTTGTAATTTTTAGTAGTTGTGTTTGCGCGTATTAAGAGCCTATGTGAAAAACATATGGAATCGTGATGGGCGTGACTTAGCGTATTTCAAATGCGAGGCGCCGCACGGCCCCGCTGAGATAGATCGCGCGCCTCGGCCCTCGTCGCATCGCGTCGTTGCGACAGGTCGTTGCACTCAAGCCCGCGAAAAGATCGTCATTGCAAATGCATGTCTGTGTTGTAAATATTATAGTTATTATAATTTCTAATAAATTTATAACTTATAAAACATAGAATTTATTTTAATTCGTTTATAGAACCATTATTATGTCACTATTATCTACCTAATTACTTGAACATTATGTAAAATGACATTCTAAGTTATCTAAACTCATCGAAAGTATTATTCACTTATAGTTGACTTTTGTTGACAAGATAAAATTTGGTGTGGTGGTAGGTTCGAGTCTTACCCCTACGTAGGTCTGTATATAGGTAAAAAGCAAAGCAGTATGAAACTTCTATAATATGTTTTAAATTATATTTTGCTTTGTTTTGATTTATTCTTGTGGACTTTCCTAACTTTGGTGGACATAAAATAAATAATAATACAATAAATGGCGTCACTATTTTTCGGCCCGACTCGGGATTCGAACCCGGGACCTCAGCACAATAGGCGTATCGTGTGTGCAACTACGCCTTGGAGGCAGTCAAACATAGCATCACACCTTTTCTCCTCACATTTCATTAGCTATTTTAGGTCTTATCAAATAGGAGACGAGCTTATTGCCACATACCGGGCCCAATTCAACAGACCGAGCTGATACTGGACAGAAAAAATAGTATTTGCCCGACGCGGGATTCGAACCCGAGACCTGACCGTGGAGCCGGTCCCGGGCACGTAATACAACTACGAGTTGCGACATCAAGGTAGTTTCGACAAGTCATTCACGATGAAACTTCTTCCCTGGAATGTCAGGTCTATTTTACGTAAATGATGCTTCACTCTAGTGCCACCATGCAATTTAAAAATCGAATTTTGTAAAATTATGACGAAGTGAACGATGCTCTCTCTAAAATTGTGCATTGGTTTAATTTAAACAACTTGTTACTAAATGCTAAAAAAACTAAATGCATTAAATTTACTATGCCCAATGTAAGACAAGTAAAAACCAATATACAAATCAATGGGGAAGAGTTGAATCCTGATGCGTCAACTACTTTTCTGGGCATCACACTAGACGCGAGACTCCAGTGGGGACCGCATATAGCAAAATTGGCAGGTAGACTAAGTTCAGCGGCTTATGCAGTCAGAAAAATAAGACGTCTGACTGATATAGACACGGCAAGAATTGTTTATTTCAGTTACTTTCATAGTATTCTGTCGTACGGTATTCTTCTTTGGGGTAATGCTGCGGATATTAATACAGTATTCGTCTTGCAAAAGAGAGCTATTAGAGCTATCTATTGTCTCGGACCTCGTGTTTCTCTTAGAGAAAAATTCAAAGAGATAAACATTCTTACCGCATCATCGCAATACATATTTGCAAATCTTATGTATGTTCGAAAAAATATTGCAAATTTTGACCGAATATGCGATATTCACAATAAAAATACTAGGAATAAAAATAAACTTGTTGTACATGCTACTCGTCTCCATAAAATAAGCAATTCTTTTGTTGGTCAATGCGTACGCTTCTTCAATAAACTTCCAATGCATATTGTTAATCTTCCAATAAAAAAATTTAAAACAACTGTCCAAGAACGACTTTACAAAAAAGGCTATTACACAATAGGAGATTATTTGGAAGATACAAATGCTTGGGATTAGGTTGCTCGCATTCACACATGTTCCATAATATGTATTTATATTGTTAAATGACATTTGTATTTAAATATGTGTTAAAAAAAAAAAACAAGATGAAAAAAAATAACCACGCTGAGTTTCTTGGTGCTTCTTCTCAGGTCAGTGGGCTTTTCCGAAGCACTGGTAGAATCATATAGTTTAAAAAAAAATTTGTTAACAATGACGTGTAAAAGTGCCCCTAGGGGCCTAATTACATAATAAATGATTTGAGTTTGAGTTTGAGTTTGTATGTAAAGGATGTTCGAAATTTATGCAATGCAATAAAATTACATAGCTTGATATGAAGATTGATTACATTATTATGGTTGAATAGTCACTATATAGGATATAAATGTTACAAATGTTGAAGGCGGCTGCTACCTATCTAGATAATTTTTATAATTTTTAATTTGAACTGTATGTAATGTGGGGTAAGAAAAATATAGCAAGGTCATTCTTACTACGCGGGTACTTATGCTTATAGAAAATTTGAAATGTTAATTACTTACAATTTTTTAAATATTTTTGATATTTTGTACAGAAGAATAGACTGATGTTTACTGCAACAGCTACTTCTTCAATTCTAAGGCATTTGTTTTTGTTTTGCAATATAACAAAGCTCCGATATCCTTATTGAACTCAATGAAAAATAATGATGGCCATATTTTAAAAGGAGACGGGAAAAACTTCATAGAACTTTGGGCTTAGTGTTACAGAGATAATTTATGCATTATTTTATAGTTATATTAGAACTATTTCCAAATGAGAAAGAAAAATCTGTCTGTCCAATGGGAGTAAAGAAAGAACCGCTGTAGAGTAGAGCTTCTAAATCATTTTTCGGTGAATAACTTTTTTTTACCTGATGACATAAGATGTTCACAGTACCTAACCATTGGATTGCCCTATTGAATAGTGAACAGAGCTAGCTTAGACAATAATCAGAATTGAACATATCACATGGAATCGACGAGGACTGATATAAATATATAATGGCTCATTTACACTCTCGCGCGAGTGGTACGCCGAACACAATACGAGCCACGACGCGAGGTGTGAAGCTAGAGTGTTAGTGAGTCAATAATGTATTTCAATTTGACATTACGTCGGGAGCGCTGAACAAAGTTGCCAGTAAAATTAAATAATATCGACCAATATTAAATATCCCAAAAAGTGAAAATGTCTTTTTAGTTTAATTTCTAAAATACCTATAGTTTTTAATTCTTATTCTTTTTCAGCCTTTAAAAGGCTACTATTGCACATAGGTCTCCCCCAAAGAATTATTAATACTATTATGTCAATATTATTCTTGTTATACATGCTTGGTATTCTTTGAGTATGTAACCAACGCTCTAAGTTGGTGCCAGCGCCGTGTGTAATATTACACGAACCACTTGGTGCCACTTTTCACCTTTCTATAACTCAAAACCTATTTAAAGTAAACACATAAAACTGTGTGAGTTTAATTATATCTATAAGGACATCTAGAAGCCCAAATTTCATGAAGCTAGCTCAAACGGTTATAAAGATATGAAGGTCAAAATTGTAAATTTTTGTACTGACTGACAGACTTATAGTATCTAAACCTAACCTACTTCCAGATGACCTAGAAGGATGAAATTTGGAATCCAGCTCGGTAATTATGTGTAAGCCTAAGAAAAAATCTAAAAATAAAAAAAGTTAAAAATACAGGGGTCCACATAAAAAAAAAATATTTTTAATGGTAGCGTTGGAATCCCAATATATGTTTTATTATATTTGCTTTATAACAGAAATATAAAGATAAAGTTAAGCCAAAACATTTGTGGTGTCCCCATAAAAAAACACTTGTAATACGCGCTAAACAGCCGACCAACGGTGTGTCGTCGGCGGCGCGCGGCACCACACAACTCAATACCTACCTAGTTTTCTTTACAAAAAGTAATGATATCCCACCAAAAACATAAATGTAAAAGATATCACATTTGTAAATACCAGCAACTATTATAGGTATTCAATAAAGCAAACAAATAGAATTTAATACTTGTTCATAATGTTATTTTGTTCCTATAAATACATATTTGGATTTTGCATAAAACTTGGCACACATTTAGATCTCCATTCTTTTTGCGGCGAAGCCCACAGCTAAGCATAATTTTGGTATTGAACTTGGCTATCCTTTTTTACATTTATGTTTTTGGTGGGATATTTTTAAATGGAAGACATAAAAATAGAAGAATATTGATACATGCTTCAAAAGTGTAAGGTTAAGCCCAATTTAGGCCGTCTCCTTTATACCTATTAGAGTTTGTGGCCAGTCATGTCCAGCGGATTTTGATTTTAAAGCCAATAGCCTTTAAAGAAAAATAAATCTAAATGGCGGCCTTTATTTAAAATTCTAACATTGCATCTGCCCTTTGTGCACAAAACAATGCCCAGATATCGATTTTGAGTTCGATTGGCCTTAATACAAAAAACTTCAAAATGGTGGCTACTTTTTTCAATTCTGACATTGGATCACTCTTTTGTTAATAATGTTACACCCAGATATCGATTTTGCGGTCGATTAACCTTAAAACAAAGAAATTCAAAATGGCGGCCACTTTTTTCAGTTCTGACGGTGGATCTGCCTTTAGTAACTAAAGTGGTACTCAGATACCGATTTTGAGGTCAATTGGCTTAAAATAAAGAAATTCAAAATGGCGGCCAATTTTTTCAGATCTGACATTGGATCCGTCTTTTGTACCTACAGGCCTGCCCAGATGTCGATTTTGAGATCGAATGGCCTTAAAACAAAGGAATTCAAAATGGCGGTCATTTTTTTCAATTCTAACATTGGATCCGTCTTTTGTACCTACAGGCTTGCCCAGATATAGATTTTGAGGTCGATAAGCCTTAAAACAAGGAAATTCAAAATGGCGGCCACTTTTTTCAAGTCTAACATTAGATCCGTCTTTTATACCTAAAGGCCTGCCCAGATATCGATTTTGAGGTCGATTGGTCTTAAAACAAAGAAATTCAAAATGACGGTCACTTTTTTCAATTCTAACATTGGATCCGTCTTTTGTACCTACAGGCTTGCCCAGATATAGATTTTGAGGTCGATTAGCCTTAAAACAACGAAATTCAAAATGGCGGCCACTTTTTTCAAGTCTAACATTGGATCCGTCTTTTATACCTAAAGGCCTGCCCAGGTATCGATTTTGAGGTCGAATGGCCTTAAAACAAAGGAATTCAAAATGGCGGTCACTTTTTTTAATTCTAACATTGGATCCGTCTTTTTTACCTACAGGCTTGCCAAGATATCGATTTTGAGTTCGATTGGCCTTAAAACAAAGAAATTCAAAATGGCGGCCACTTTTTTCAATTCTAAAATTGGATCCGTCTTTTGTACTTAAAGGCCTGCACAGATATCGATTTTGAGGTCGATTAGCCTTACAACAAGGAAATTCAAAATGGCGGCCACTTTTTTCAAGTCTAACATTGGATCCGTCTTTTATACCTAAAGGCCTGCCCAGATATCGATTTTGAGGTCGATTGGCCTTAAAACAAAGAAATTCAAAATGGCCGCCGTGTATACCAATTCTAACATTGGCTCTTAACATTTTAGTTATTATTGATTCATAATGTATAAATAAATGAGTACTACAAAAAATCATACTAAAATAATTTTATGGTGTAAAAATTTGAACAGCCTTTACATGCAAAATACGAATTTTTTAAATGTATGAGCGGCACGCAAGCGTCATTTACGCAAAATTGGGCCGGCATTCCAGGGCGTCCCTAGCTATGAATTACCCAATATAAATAATACATACATATACTCTCACGTCTTTTATCCCCGAAGGGGTAGGCAGAGGCGCAACTAGTGCACTCACTTTCCGTCGTGCGTATTCCGTCCTATGATGTGATAGGGGGCGAGCCTATCACCATTTCGGGCTCAAAATCCAGACTTCGGGCTGAAAAGAAAAAAATCCAATATCACTCTGCCCGACTCGGGGATCGAACCCGAGACCTCAGCATTGCAGTCATAACGTAATACAACTACACCACTGAGGCAGAATAAATAACAAAAAAAAAGCAGTGACTATTGTTTTTCAATCAGGGATTCGAACCCGGCACCTCAGCGTACCGATCACTAAATATAACTAAAGCAGGTCTCCGACTAGAAACAATTTACA
Source organism: Lapara coniferarum (assembly GCA_949316025.1). Lineage (NCBI taxonomy): Eukaryota > Metazoa > Arthropoda > Insecta > Lepidoptera > Sphingidae > Lapara > Lapara coniferarum. The sequence goes on from OX438925.1 coordinate 7,425,533, forward strand.
AAGGTGAAAGGATGTAATAATTACGCTTGCTGCCTATCTTATAGACCTAATAGAGCCTATAATTTTATATTGATACACGGACGTGAGCTGGATACACTATAAAACAGAATTTCCAGGGCACCTTCAAATTTGCCGCGCGGTAGCGCGGACCAATCCCTACACTAGACGGCCAATTCGAACTTTGAAGGCGTCCGAAAATTTCGAGCACACGTCCGTCGTCAGTAAAGATTCCGGACGACTGAAGCCGGCACGGGCCACTCCCATAACAGCGATGGCGTATTTGGACGTCGCGTATGAGAGAAAGTGACGGGAGGCGCACGCGTATGCCGAAATGAAATGGCGTAAGCGCCAAAACAATTTTCTTTTAATTGTGATTATACTATTTAATTCATTTTAATTGTGTATTGATAAAACTTTGAAAAAATTGTTGTATTGTATTTAAATAAAGTTACGAATGTACATATTCCACCATTTAGAGATAAAGCGTGTTTAAAGAAAATATCAGAGGTAACTTTGAATTTTTTTTCGATCGAGAAAATTTATAGCAATTGTGTTTTGGCTTTGACATATTATTGAGTTATACGTTCAATTTACACATATCCAAAAATCTAACTTCTGATCTTAGTAGTTTACGAGAAATTTGAATTTGAAAGTCCTTAAAGTTCCTTACATAGGCTCTTAATTGATACCTATAACTATATAATAACCAAATAAGTAAACGGGAATAACAGTGCTGAGTGTTGAGGAAGTTATCAAGATGTTTATTTTGGTTAAAATGTATTTTGTAAAGAAAAATGGGCAGATAAAATACCTTTTTTATGATATGTTTACATTTAGTTAAATACCTAAACCGACGGAGTATACGCTTTTTTCTCAATGGAAGTAAGAGCTAAAGTAGTCATGAGAGTTACGACAACTCGAAAAGTAAAAGTAAAAACAGAGTTGCCACAACAGCCATGTTCTAGGAAAAAGACACAGTGACTTTGGCAGTCACTGGATCAGCCGGTAATCCCTCAACTGGAGTATATCAGGTAGAGTACTCCACGTGCAATGAGTCCAGCTCGCCTCCACGTGTGACCTCCACCGGCCCTTCGGCAACCGCCGAACTTACAAATACACCCTAATGACAGTATTTGAATATCTAGCAATGCAAAGGAGATGGGATGACCAGGCGAACCCTTCCTTAGTCATACATACGCAGCTGGTCATACTTTTATTAAAACCTATGTGACTTGCGATCGCTGTCATTACATTCTACGATAATGACATTAAGCGGTGCTCCACAGAAATTGTGATTTTTGTTATGTTATTGTGTAAAAAGCGACCTTATATTGAGCCCTACATGTGTGGACTTTTTTTGTTAAATGTGTGCTATCCGTGTCTACCTCGCCCCCCGTCAGGATTGGCAGAAAAAATAGTTTGCGCATTATTGCCACATCGTGTCTATTGGTTAAATAGTCTAAGTTATTTGAAAGATGTACCGTCAGCAGCATAAGTAGTTGAACAAAATCTAAATTTCAAATCGCCTATATACTTGTCAAGTTAACATGAAACATTTTTTTCTCTTTGTTTGAAGTAAGGTAAATCTCTTTTATTTTATTTTTGTGACAGAGAAAAACATAAGTAAGAACACAAAAATATGTAGGCAATTTCAAATTTTGAATTTGTTCAGCTACTTACGCTGCTGACAGTACAGTCAGCCACATAAGTAACAATAATGACTTCTTCTATTTACGCGAATGTTAGACATTAAAATAAAACTATTTTGCGGATTTTATCGCGGTTTTTTAATTTATATTTTCTCCCGACGTTTTTGAAGGCTTTTCAGCACTTCGCCCCGTGACCACGAAGTGCTGAAAAGCCTTCGAAACGTCGGGAGAAAATATAAATTAAAAAACCGCGATAAAATCCGCAAAATAGTTTTATTTTAATAAGTAACAATTTCAAATCGCCTTTAAACTTTTCAAACGCAAAAGGCGATTTGAAATTGTTCAACAATCATTTTTGCTTCATTAAAATAAACTTCACGGGGCTAACTTTATTTTAGATAAAGAAAAAATAATATTTCGACTGGAGTTAACGTGTAGACGCGTTTTGAATTTTTTCATTTGTTCGGCTACTTTTATGGCTGACTACATAGATTGAGCCACAGTTACAGTAAATAATCAGACAGATATTAGTGCAATTTTAGGAAACAAACTTTCACTGTAACATGTTACCATTTACAATAATTATTATTTTGCAATGCTATAAAAATAAAAAAAATTCAAACACATAAAACAAATTTTATGAATGTTTTTTTACAAAACTAGTTGTAGCACGATTTTATAAGAACTTATTATTACTCAAAACCATAACCAACCATATAAACTTTTTTGCATGATAGTCAAAGTACATAACTCAGTACCCATGTTCTAAATCGTTTATAAAGTACGGGAAACTTAACCTGAACACAAAAATTTTTATAGTTGAGTAGTAAACAGTTTACTACTCAACTATAAAAAATTTGACTGCCTCGGTGTCGTAGTTGTATTACAGTACGTCTGCAAAGCTGAGGTCTCGGGTTCGATCCCCGGGTCGGGCAAAGTGATATTGAGTTTTTCTATTCAGTATCAGCTAGGAGTCTGGAATTTGTGCCCGATATGTCGATAGGCTCGCCCCTATCACATCATGGGACGTAATAATGGCGAAAAGTGGGTGCACTAGTTGCGCCTCTGCCTACCCTTCGGGGATAACAGGCGTGAGTGTATATGAGTGTATATGTAAACAGTTTACCTGATGAAAAATGATCACTTACAATGATAAAAAAAGGGATTTACCTCCTCCTTCGAAAGAGGGAGTCCCACAGCAGCACCAGCTGGCGACACGTGCTTGAAGCTAGCAGCCGCGGGCAGGTCCAGCGCCTCCTTCAACTCCTTCACCAGCTGCCAGGCGTTCAACGCGTCGCAGAGGTTGATGAAGCCAGGCGCTCCGTTCAACGTCGTTATCGGCAGGCGGTCGCGGGTTGTGAACACCTGGGCCGGCTTTTGGTGTGGGTTCATGCCTGGATAGGTCATTTTTCATTTAAATTAAGAAATCTTCATGTATACGGAACAGGAGCAGCAACTAAATACAAATTGCGAGAGCTGCTGAAATATTACCAGCAAAATAATCAGGAAAATTATGATGAGCTGACTGACAAACTTCAGTTGCTTGAGCGACATTACAAGATATTACCGACAGTTTGAAATAGATTATTTCATATAATCGCCTCATAGACCCGATAGCAGCTTACAAAACTAACAGGGTATTGTATTCATACAGCGTCGATTATCGGCGCTAAACGGAAACAAGGTCAGTGAAATGTTCATACATTTATATGCTCAACTCTACACACAGGCATTCGTTTATATACAATTTATATGTATACAACTTTACTGCTAATGCATAGCAGCCGTACTGTTGTATCTATAATACGACAAAAGTTGTTTATATATTAGTTACACGTACCGTATCTCAACGTTAGTTGCGATTGTCCAGCTGAGTACTGTTTACGGAAATAGTCCGATATGGCAAGATCGTACTCCGAAGTGTGAGTGAACGCTTTCAAAGCCAATCGCTGCCTGTAACAAGTATTCAATAAATATGCGCTACATTGTAGTCAACATAGCAGGGCCTTTAGCAAAATACTATTTGTACGCATAGGTATGATGAAAAACGGAAAATACATCTACCTGGTCTCCGGAGCAGTAGCGTGGTCCTTATTCTTCTGCATCTCCTGCACGATAACATCGTAGTCACTGGGGTCGCACACGACGGTCACCCTGTCGTGGTTCTTGGCCGCCGCACGGAGCAGGGTAACCCCGCCTATATCTATATTTTCGACGGCATCTGCGATTGTCACGCTGGGCTTAGCCACCGTCTCCACAAACGGGTACAGGTTGCATACAACAACGCTTATCATATCGAAGTTCTGACGCTTCATGTCCGCCTGGTCCGAATCTGAAAGTCTATTTGAGAAGTTTTGTGAGATTAGTGTTATTTTTCTAAGCTTCCTAGTAAAGCAAAATTTTAAAGATTATCTAGAAGTGTTAAAAAATAACTTCACGCCTTAAAACGTATAGTAAGAAAAGAAATTAACGAAAATAGTCACCTGGCCAAAATACCAGCGTGAACCGCCGGGTGCAAGGTCTTCACCCTGCCTCCAAGCATCTCGGGCGCTTTGGTGATATCCGACACGTCCAACACGGAGAGGCCAGCATTTCTAAGTGTCGTAGCAGTACCACCACTGCCTACTAGTTGGAAACCAAACTCCGACAGACTCTTCGCCAAAGCTACCAAGCCCGTTTTATCTGACACGCTCAAAAGAGCTGAAACATAGAGTTAACCAGTATTTAAGCCTATTTTTCGTAGGTAGTATAATTTTCCTGTTATTAGATAGGGTAGTTGACTTTTTTTTTAAATACATTTATTAAAAAATTAAATGTCTTTCTAAACGTAGCTGAAAAAGAATTTGCAAAATACAAGCAGTAATAAATCTATACTTAATATATCTAATTATCTATACTAATATTATAAAGCTGAAGAGTTTGTTTGTTTGAACGCGCTAATCTCAGGAACTACTGAACCGATTTTGTAAATTCTTTCACTTATAGGAAGCTACTTTACTCCTGAGTGCTATAGGCTACTTTTTTCCCGGGAAAATATTTTTATCCCGGAAAAACTTTTTCACGCGGGCGGAACCGCGAGCACTACTAGTGAGTTATAAAGTTCTGAAGTTTGGTGGAAGTGGTATCAGATAACGGAAACAACAGAATGTGACGTTACCGAGTGTCACCAGCCGTAACGCTGCGTGCGTGAGAAAAAGACAGCACGATAATCCCATCGCATCACCACTTTAGCTCACAACAATATTTCAAATATGAATAACTAGTTTATTTTTCAATCAATTTTGATGCTGAATTCACAGAAGATTATTATATTCGTATCAATTTCTGTTACATATAAAATAATGTACGAAATGAAACATAGGAAACTATCCTATTATTAATCGACATAGCAAGCAATGCCTTCAAAAATGACCAAGTACCTATATACTAACTTTAGCTTATTCTGCTACTCATTACATTAACGACATGACTCGTTATATTATTCAGTTTGTTGTTGTGTAAATTTCACATAAACCACCAAGGTTTAAAATATTTGAATAAAATATTTTTAACATAATGTGGAGCCATTTTGATTTCTCGCGTTCTCAATTTGATTGGAATCTTATCCAAAGACATAGCCAAAGGTCAAGTGAGCCCTTGTTATCACGGTGTAGGCATAATTTTTTTTTAAATATATTTAGTTGTGGGTAGGTAATCTAGGTAGCCTTTACGTTATATATATAATAATAATACCAGTCCTGTATTATATACTGCCCACTGCTGAGCACGGGCCTCCTCTACTACTGAGAGGGTTTTTTAGGCCTTAGTCTACCACGCTGGCCTAGTGGTTGGCAGACTTCACATATCCTCGAAATTCTTATGGAGAATTTTCAGGTATGTAGGTTTCCTCATGATGTTTTCCTTCACCGTTAAAGCGAACGATAATTGATAAACAATACACATATAACTTCGAAAAGTCAGAGGTGTGTGCCGTGGGTTTCGAACATCCAGACATTGTCTCGGTAGACCGTTCCATTCCCAACTAGGCTATCGTTCACTCTCATACGTTATATACTTAATACTTATAAATAAATTTATAATATTAATTCACATACCCAATTTTCCAGCTGAAGACATGTCTGTTTTGTAATAGTGTTATAGCCAAGTGATGTCTATTTGTGGCAATTGTTGTCAGAGCTTTATAACCTCTTGACCGTACACAGGGGTTCCTGATAACATACAATCTTGTTTACCACCGGCATAGGGTTGTCACTAGATAATAATAAAATATTCAATTTAACATGCAGAGTGCCCCCCGCCGAGGCAACCCTTATTTCTTTTGTGCTGTGCTTGTCTCATTAAATCGAATACACGCCCATGCTAGGGGGCAGTTATAGAAACACACAGCGTGGTTTTTTTTTGCAGTTGTATGACGAGATGAGCATGCCGCTCACCTGGTGGTAAGTGATACGACCGTCCATAAACTGTAGCAAGACCAAACAGAACATAAATTTACAAAGTTCTACAAAGTTTTGCGATTATCGGCACCCCCCCCCCCCCCTCCAGTCCTCCTCCCATCGTGAGAACCCTTTTCCTTTTCCCAATACTCCCCTTCTTTTCCATTTCCCATTCCTACTGTAGCTGATAACCTGGTGGTGGCAAAAATCGCATGAGCAGGAATCATCAGCGATATCATTGACATTACAGCGGTGATACCAAATATTCAAACATGAAAATACTCATGGTGATTAATCTTAAAAATATTTTTATTTTACGCATTAGAAAAAATAAAAAAACAATAAACCATCTGTCCAATTACAGTAGTCATTAGCCCTACATGTAACGTGACAACCCTGTGTGATGTGCCCCACACAAGATCATTGTGATGAAAATTATTCGAGTTATTACTTGACAGGGCTGATAACATAACAAATAACTCCGCGTCTTAGGTTATAATATTTATTTTAAATAACTTTAGCTTGCATGCTTGGATCAACAAAATGACGCAGTTCGATACGGGTTTTATTCAAGAGAATTCTTATGCGTGAAATTACTGATAGGTACAAAATAATACGTACAAAATTGATAGATAAGAATGTAGAGTTTTATGAATAATTAGCCGTGTGCCCACCCATTCCGTATTTAGCCCATTTGGGGCGTCAACAATTTTCCAGAATGTGTTGTTAATTAAAAAATAAAATATATTTATTAATCATGTAAGGATATAAAAATGAGACATACATACATAGGGTGTTAAAACGCTTTCTTGCTTCACCATACTCGGGTAAAAAGATCATGAGTGATTTATCATGATTCATGACAATTTACAATATTAGGTAGTTATTTATTTAATGAAATAATTTAAGTTACCTTTCTTCGGGCTACGATTTAAATCCTACTAATATTATAAAGGCGAAAGTTTGTAAGAATGTATGGATGTTTGGATGTATGGATGTTTGTTCCTCTTTCACGCAAAAGCTACTGAACGGATTTCGATGAAATTTGGTACACGGGTAGATCATGTTCTGGATTAACACATGGGCTACTTTTCATCCCGGGAAAACATAAAGCGGGACTTTTATCCCGGAAAAACTTTTTAACGCAGGCGGAGCCGCGGGCAAAAGCTAGTAGACAATAATAACGAAAGACTATCACAGTTGGCAGGTACAGAGGTCAGACATTGGGGACGAAATTAGGACTAGGGAAAAAGTGGAACTAATATTAAAAGTCCTAAAGTGCCAGGTCTAAGATGTAGGTATATCTCAATATCTCGTGCGCAGATTTCTGAAGTGTCCCGACTAGTCGGTTTCTAATGTTGTCCTTTGTTGCATGCTCACTGCTCAAGTACATAATGTTTTTCTTAAATTTAAATTTTGCGTAAATTAAGACCCAGTGAATATTAGATTTCAAAAGTGGTATCACGCGACTGCTAATCACAAAATTACCTGCTGCAAGCTTCTGTACACGAAATGTTTATTACACACACACACTCACGCCTTTTATCCCCGAACATATCCCCGTAGGTAGAGTCGCAACTAGTGCACCCACATTTCGCCGTGCGTATTCCGTCCTATGATGTGATAGTCGGTGAGCCTATGGCCACATCGGATACAAATTTCAAACTCTGGGCTGATACTGAGTAGAAAAACTCAATATCTCCTTACTGACCAGGAGATCGAACCCAAGACTTCAGCACTGCAGTCTTATTTTAATACAAGGTCAAGGCGTTTATGCTTATCACTTATAACAAGGTACTTTATCTGCAAATGTACTGCCTTATCCTGTATCGCCGAAGATAGCCACCACGGGGTTTTAGTTGGTAAGTAGGTATGCTGATGCAGTAAATTTAGCCAAGAAGCCACCTTAATTCTAAGTCGTCGGAACAATAACCCTGAGAATGGTGGTATTACCAAATAGCACCCTGCGAAGGACAGGGTAGCTAGCTAGGTAGGAAGTATTTACGTCACGCTAAATATGTAGATATTACTAACAGGTACCCATTTGACTTGAACATACGTATTTTATTCAACCCATAACGTAGCAGCGGCTAGCGCGGCGCTTGCGCTTGCGCAACGCGCCTTACAGGCCGAATTAGACATGAATGTAAATACTATCGCACCTATCTACCCATTACCCAATAATAGACCCAAATGGATTCTCGTATAATATGAGTGACCTAGGTACCATCCAATTTAGGATACTTAAGTATATTTTGAACAATTTTGCGAAGTGACAACATTTTACCCCAACCAACTCACGACTTGTTTCTTTAGTTACTTGTCCATCATGAACTAAAGGAAATGAACGTAAGTAGGTAGGTACTTAATTATTTTATTCCATTTTTAAAAGACTGGCCACTAAAGTAGTGATCATAGAATAGGTAGGTAGGAATTGACTTACGTTTATGAATTATGATCTTTTTGATCCCATATCACGCCACGACTACCTACCTCACTAAATCAACATCCAAGACATTTAACAGTTGATCAATATCAACTTTATTATTAATGAATGTAAATTAAATAAATCCACCAGGTACTGAGGTACTTACTTACTGTTATTAAAACAAATGAAAGATTATTCTAAAATACTTACTAAGTTATGTAGCTATAACGTAGTCAGAAAATTGATTATCACATAGGAAAAAAAAGAATTTATATTTTGTTTGTTTCAATTGTCTAGATTGTATTAAGAACTAACAAAACGAAATAACTACTTAAAGCCGCTGTATGATGTGTAATGTAAAATGTTTTGACTCTAACAAAGGAATATAACCACTACGTACTCGTGTTAGTCTCGAAACAAAAAGTTACAAAAGTTTTATTAACTTTTATAACCTAAAAATTAAATTTTTAATTGAAAAATTCGGTCTGTGCCCTGTGGCTACCGGCTCAGGGATGCCATAAAGTGTCTCAGTAAAATACTGGCACATGTCACTGATTACTGAAAGTTGGTATTTGACAAAAAAAAATGGTACACACAATAACATTAATAATTGAACTATAACATAAAAAATCAGTATAAAAATTTTCCGGCGACCTTTTTTTTCTAATCTGAAAGTCTGTACCCAGTTTCTTTGGTGACCAAGTTTCTTTTTTTAGCACAGACAACTTAGAGATACTTGTTTTTTAGGTCCCCGTGCTACTATTTTCGTTTTCAAAGCATGAAATTATGTAACAGGATTTGATATATTTTTAAATCAATTCAGTGATTGCTGTTGAAATTATTGCGTACCAGCATAACTTTTACTTGGTACACGGTACAAGTAATGACACTGAAAAATGGTACCTACGGATACCAGGAAATTGGTACGTCTGGCATCCCTATAGACCCTATATCGGCTTGTGGTTATGTATTTGGAAATAGGGATATTTTTTAATTTTATATTATGATTTTTAATACATGTCAATGGCCATGTAGTGCCTGGTTAATGATTTTTATAAAATCCTAAAAAAGAAACAGTCGAAGGCGGGACTATTTGGATATGCGCGTCGCGCAACCATCAATCATGACTTTTGCGCGATCGTCTAATGGCATTCGTCCCGCAAACGTCAGTCAGCGCGCGGACAGCCACAGAGTACTTTTGTATATAGGTACGGACAGCGGTGGAGTGGGACATATTGGGTGCGTTCCACTAAGCGTTCACAACGCCCAAAATACTCTTTTGGCCGTTCCACATGGCGACTACGATCGTTGTGGTCGCGGCTAAAACGTCATTGATGACGTCATAACTCACGCTCACGAGAAGCCCACAACGACCCATCTCTGGAGGTGGGTCGAAGTGAGCGTTGAAAAAAATAGCAAAGTTGTCAGAACTAAAAAGTTGAAGTTTTCTATTTTCAAGATTATAATTTTCGAAAATTGTATTCCATTCTTCATCTGAACTGGATGAACTAGTACTTTCGACAGTATTATTGCATGCACGCATCATCAAATAACCTAGTGTTGTCGCTAAAGACCTTTTGAATCTAAAATAATGTGTATAATAATGAATAAATAAAAATAATGAATGTAAAATAATTGAATACTTCATTGAAATTACATATAAAAATTGAATAAAATATTTATTTTTCGACATGAACCAACTTCACTTATAATTATTAAAATTTACACTTAAAACTCATTAAAACTTAATAATGGTAGCCTAACCTATTAAAGCTTTTGCTTTATTTTTTTTAGCTCGCCATTTGTTTTATTTCCTCAACGCCTGAAACGCTCCACAATCCATTCCACTTGGGTTTACGATAACAACGCTCAGGATTAAGTGGAACGGGAAAACTCGTGGTCGTGAGCGTGATCGTCGTGACTGCTTAGTGGAACGTAGCCATTGTGTTGATTACCTTCTCTGACAGTCGTAGAAAAATTTTATTTTAAGTTTTGAAACAACCCCTGAGTTGTGGTATACCACGAATCTTTAATAGTTAGTCTATAGGTACTAATGTTATAAAGAGGAAAGATTTGTTTCATTTTGTAAATTCTTTCACTAATAGGAAGATACATTACTCCTCAGTACTATAGGGTACTTTTTCTTTATTATCTTACTAGCTTTTGCCCACAGCTTCGCCCGCGTTAATAAGTTTTTCCGGGCTAAAAGTACATACATAAAAACCTTCCCGTTGCATCACTCTATCCAACACATTTATTTGGATAAAGATTAATATTATGACGTTGATACAACTCTTAACAAATAATGCATTAATTTCGACCAAATTTGATTACCATAAAAACGGTTCTAGAGAGTTAATCTTAAAAGATAGACATATACTGTCGCGGACTTTTTTTTAGATCATTTCAAGAGGAATAATTCTTTCATACATATATTTTTGGTATCTTGAACCGTTTTCGCAGCGCACGCAATGGAAGCCCTCAAGGATGAATAATTTTCCCCGCATTTTTCACATTTTCCATTATTTCTTCGCTCCTAATAGTTGCATCGTGATGTTATATAGCCTATAGCCTTCCTCGATAAATGGTCTATTCAACACAAAAAGAATTTTTCAATTCGAACCAGTAGTTCCTGAGATTAGCGCGTTCAAACAAACAAACAAACAAACAAACTCTTCAGCTTTATAATATTAGTATAGATTAGATAATTTTATCCAATAAGATAATAAAAAAATTGTTGTCATACTTTTGTATCTCGTATTTCAGACTAAATTTATCTATAGGTACTAATATAATAATTGCGAAAACTTTGATGCTTTTTTTCTCAATCACACCAGCCCGGCTAGCATGCGCACGACGACATATCTCGATAACGACAGTAGACAAATTGTCGATATCGAGTAATATGTCGTTTACCCTAACATGCGCGCTATGATCGATAAGTCTCTCGTTGAAGACTTAAGTTTACTCGTGAAGACAAACCGATGTTGCCCTTTTAAATATAGATTCTAACAATTTTATTTTCTAATGTTGGCTACCGTGGTTTTAGTTCATTCAATTTTATAGATCTATGATGCAATTGTTGTTCAGTGGTGCCAGATTAGGCGACTTTTCGCCATTTAGGCTATCTTGAAGAGTGTCGGGGCGACCAAAAATTGCGAAGTGCGACTGGTCGCCGTTTAGGCTACGCGAATGGTGATTAGTCGCCAATTTAGGCTACTTTGGAAAGTTCGTGTTTTATGCATTGTTTTTGTCGAATTTGAGGATATTTATAGCTTCGAGGGTACAAAATATGTACTCAGATCCCCCTTACACACAATTATTGAAAACTGGGGACTTTTTTTTTTGCTCTCCGCGTCCCCACACAAGCGGGCGACTTTAGGCTACTTTGAATTTTCGCCGCGTTGGACCACTATAAATTAGAAATTAGGGAGGTTTGTTTTTTTCTTTATGCTCCTTCACCTCTCCATATACGAAGAGGCGACTTTAGGCTACTTCACAATGAATTTTCGGCGACTTCAACCGTCAAACATTTGGTAACACTGTTGTTTTATCTGACGTTTTGAGTGACAGTTTACGTCATTCCAAAGTTTATTTATCTTATTTTCTTTGGTTTAAGTATAAATTATCGTCAATTTAAATGTAACTTTATAGAAAATGAAAGTTAAAAAACGTAAGTGAACGAAAAATTCAATGTTAATGTATTGTACACTATAAGGAACCGAATATGAAATAACTGCTCCGAACTGTTTTAGTGTACGATGTAACAAGGCAAGAATCTGATAAAATCCAACAAGACTCAATTATTTGTGCCACTATATGTTGGCTTATTCAAACTTTGTGCTGGATGACTATCACTCAACCACGGGAGCGATGCAACATAGCTCGTGCTCAGCGAAATCGGTGGTGAAAGAAGATGGATGTGGTTTTGGCGCCAAAAATTTCCAATTGGTGTAAGTATAGTGTAATAATAACCTAATTAGCTCAACACTGATATTTTAAGTTAAGCTTTGCAGTCACAAGGCCCAAGATTTGTTTCTATTTGATATTATTTATTATTGTTTAACAATAGTGTTTAAGTACTAAATTATGAAGTACATATATTGAAATTTTATCTTCTTTTCCGTTTTAGTTCATCCCAATGCCCAGCCCAGTACAACAGCAAGCACAACACCCAGCACCATGTTGATGAGCTCACCAAACACTACCTACAGAAGAATTTTATTTGTCCAGTTCGAACAATAATTTATTGAAAGTAGATCTGTATTTTTATAGACAACTGTTTTTCAAAATAAACATCTAATCTTATAATAAGAGCTTGGACCCTCCATACTTTGTTATCTTTACCATTACACAAGATAAAACATTACATATGAACAAAATGTACCGCAGCAATAGGGTTCCCTATGTAAATGTTATATTAAAAAGTTTCTTTGAAATATTCTTTTGCCCTCCACATTAATGTAGAAAATTTTGTACCATAAATAAAAAAAGCTTTAAAAATCATATGTATGTACAATTTTATTGGTTCATAATATATATCTATTATTTCTTGCCCATTTGGCTTGACAGAATCTTGCAGTTACTGATAATTGTACATGTTCTTCTTCAATGTGCTGTTCATTTATAATAGTTTCCTCCATACACTGTAACACAAAATACTCCATTACTTACAGTTATGTAACATTATCAATGTAATGTAGAATTGTAACAATAGTAATTTAATATAGAAATGTAACAATGTAGAAATGTAAATAGCCATATTCTAGTGTTAAGTCTATTTGTAGACATTCAGAATACTTATATGAAGTTATTAATAAATAAATAAAACCTATACTTTTTTTTGTATTTTAGGTTTCATAATAATGGTATCTTGCTGAATAACTAGCATTCACATTGAATATTCTGCTGTTTAAATCTACAATTTGCAACATTTATTTTAAAATATACACTTACTGGTTTTACAAATATAATAAACAAAGTTGCTTATTTGTTGGTATAAAATATAAAAAATAAAAACTGCAGATAGTCTGTAATTCAAGGGTTCTCACTACCTAATTAGTTAACACAATAATGCCATCTTATTTAAGGCAAGATAGAAATTTTGTTAAAGTACATTTATAAATATATAATTATCAATGAAGTTTATTAATTAATAGTATTGTAAGATATTATTATATTACCAGTTGAACATTGATCTCTTCCAATTTTTCTATTGTGCACTTTGTGGTCCAGACGGAGGTAATATTTTCATATATTTCATGGGCCCTAATATAGCCTTCACATTAAATTTTCCTCAAATTCACAAGCCATACTCCTTTGGGCTGATATTCTGTGACTCGTAAACTGACTCACTCAGCTAGAAACCTAAAAGTTATGGTATTATAAGTAAATGAACATTGTAGCTCTAATATAAATTTGAAACTATGTTGAGTTGGTACTTTCCATGATATAGGTATGGAATGCAAAACCTGCCAATAAAACTAGGTACTAACATTAGTCTCCGCCTGGCACAGACTAAGATATTGCACAAAGTGTCTTTGATAACTTCCATTGGCACGAAATTGAATGGAGCACAACACCTAACAAAAAAAGACATTATTCCTTTATCTATATATATTTAAATTGTTATTAAACGCGGTTGTTTATATATGAAATTACCTTTAAAAGGGCGGGCATGCCTTTCGCGGTTCCATACCACGTGTAAATTTTTCTATATTCACATATATTAGGTATACAGAGCCATTCGCTTTGAAATACATCATGAAATACATCGCTCATATCAAAGGAATCGCATAAATTCCTTATGTTTCTTGTTTGCACTTTACATCCAATATTCATAATTCATATTATACAATTGTAATACTTAATTAATAATATACCGCTATCGTTTGTTGATATACGACAATTTTCTCTTCGTACAAAAGCAACGTAGACAAATATCTCGGTCACAAGTGTCAAAAATCGATAAAATCATTTGGTCATGTTAGGGTTCGTAGAGAAAAATAGCACAGATAAAGTAAAAATTACAGTTTTCTCTACTTGTGACGTCACAAGTCGAGATGCATGAGCACGCATGTTAGTGTCAGTAGACATAATTCGATAAACGACAAAAACCCGAGAAAAAGTGTCGACAAAATTTTGTCGACGCGCGCATGCTAGGCGGGCAGAACGGCTAAACATCCAGATCGAATGAAATTTGGCACAAAGATAGATTATAGTATAGAATAACACATAGGCTACCTTTATCCCTGGAAAATATATATAACTTTTATTCTGGATAACAAAATCAAACGGGCGTGGCCGCTAATAAAAGGTGGGTAAAACAAAAGTATGGCTATAAAACTATCTTATTCAGTCAATATTTTACCCAACGCCTTCTTGTTGGACGTTTTTAATCTCAATTCCCTTTTATTTTACAAGTAATCATACCAAAACGAGTGAAAACGTGTGTTCTCCGCAAAATCTTGCGTATGACTGAAGAGAATTTTGAGTGATAGTGTAATGTCACTTTGTTTTCATAAATCATCCGTCAGTCATGAGTAATGGAATAGGGTAGTTTCCTATGTTTTATTTGGTACATTATTTTATATGTAACAGAAAATATTACGATAAACAAATTCTTCTGTAAAATCAGAATCAAAATTGGTTGACAACTAAAGCAGTTATTCATATTTGAAATATTGTTGTGAGCAAAAGTGGGGACGTAGTGGGGATATCGCGTCATTTGTTTCGCACGCACGCAGCGTTATGGCTGGCGACACTCAGTGACGTCACATTCTGCTGTGTCCGTTCTCTGACAGATGCCCCTTCCACCAAACTTCAAAGCTTTATAACTCATTTATTATTGCTTGTATTTTAAAAATTCTTTTTCCTCTAGATTTTAAAAGACATAAATGTTTTTTAAAAAAAGTAGTCAACTACCCTATTGAATGCCGTTTGTGTGAGCGTCTAATGCGCGCTTATAGTCCTTATTCTGAGGTGACTGCAGTTTCCGTAGTATTATAATGCTCTTCGCTGCAGAGTTTTCAAAAACTTAAAACTGACAATTGATGTCAAGTGTCAAATTTGTTCAATATTTGTTTGAACCAAAGAGTATTATAAAATATAATCAATAATGTTTGAACTTTGAATTATTGAGGTTATATTTTCATGTGGTGAAATTGTAATGAGCTAAAAGGATGTCTTTACCTACACAAACAAAACCACCTGGAAAAAGTTGGCGTGAAATAAATCAAGAAAGGAAAGCATTGAAGCGGCAGCGAAACGAAGAGAAAATTTTAAAGCGCGAGAAAAGGGTTGCTTTAGAGAAAGAAGTTCAAGAGAAGGTTAATGAAGAAGTAGAGAGAGAAAAGAAATATGCAGAGATTTCCACTATTAGTATAGCCGTACCTGGATCCATTTTAGAGAATGCTCAATCGGCGGAATTGCGAACTTATTTAGCTGGGCAAATAGCCCGCGCAGCTTGCGTGTTCTGTGTGGATGAAGTTATCGTGTACGACGATATCGGAGACAAATTGAACACGAAGAAATCAAAATTGGAAGACGCAGACGGTGTGAAAGTAGCCCGCAAAAGTTGCGTTCAGTTAGCCCGAATATTGCAGTATTTGGAGTGTCCTCAATATTTACGCAAGCATTTCTTTCCCCTGCATAAAGACCTGGAGTTTGCAGGATTGTTAAACCCTTTGGATGCTCCACATCACTTACGGATGTCAAACGATTTTAAATTCAGGTAATCCATAAAACAAAATTAAGCAGTAGGTATCACTAAGTGTTCAAATATCCATACCAGCCCTGTATTGTATTATGCTGCCGACATCTGAGTACGGGCCTCCTCTACAGTTGATAGTTTAAGCCTTAGTCCACCACACTGGCCTGGTGTGGGTTGGCAGACTTCACATAGGTACCTTCAAAATTCAGAGAACTTCTCAGATATGTTTCCTCACAATATTTTCATTCACCATTAAAGCGAGTGATTATTCACAAAGAATACACACAACTTTTTTAGAAAAGACAGAGGTGAATGCCCTTGGGTTTTGAACCTGCAGACATTCATCTCGTCCATTCCACTTCTCAACTAGGCTATCAGTGCTTTTTTTTTTCAATCACAGAAACAAGTAAATGGACATATTTGCTTGAGAATGATATGATATGGACTATTATAATAATTATGACTAAACAATTATCATAGATTTTTTTTTATGTTAAAAATAGCTAATTCCCATTCTTAATAATTTTAATTGTTCATAATTACAGAGAGGGTATAACTATGAACAAAAAGGTCAGACCTGGTAAAGGATCTCAGGTGAATGTTGGTTTACTACAAGATATATCTACAGATAAATTGCTTAATCCTGGTCTCAGGGTCACGGTAAGAATCTTACCCACTGCTGAAGGGAGTAAAAAGTTAAAAGGGAAAATTGTGAGCTTATCCACACCAAGGGCAGAAACTGGAGTTTACTGGGGCTATACTGTAAGAATTGCCAACAATTTAAGCCAAGTGTTTACTCAAAGCCCTTATAAAGATGGGTGAGTGTCTTATATAAGGTAATTCATTTGAGTACACACACACACACATATTCACTCCTTTTTTCTCCAAATGGGCTGGCAGAAGTGCACCCACTTTTCACCATGCATATTCTGTCCCATGCTGTGATAGGGAGTAATCCAATTTCCATCTCGGGCACAATTCCAGACCCCAGACTGATACAGTAGTTGTAGAAAAACCGAATATCACTTGGCTCTGCCTGGGGATCGAATCCAATACCTCAGCACTGAAGTCATACTTTAATACAACTATGCCACCAAGGCAGTTCATTTTAGCAACAAGTAGGTAATCATGTTGGTGTAATAATGAGGACTATATAATTTTTATTAGTCTTGGTATTCCAGAAGTCATGACAGCACTTTTTTGTACCAGTAGTTACTCCATTTAAGTGTTGGGCTGATGTTAACAAATAATTGT
Organism: Lapara coniferarum; assembly: GCA_949316025.1. Classification (NCBI taxonomy): domain Eukaryota; kingdom Metazoa; phylum Arthropoda; class Insecta; order Lepidoptera; family Sphingidae; genus Lapara; species Lapara coniferarum. The sequence continues at coordinate 7,443,011 of OX438925.1, forward strand.
TTCAGCTTGTACTGAAAAAGTAAAAAAATAAATTAGTTTAGTGTTTGTTGAACTCAGTGCTTCTTCATCCACAGCCAATATTCACTGTCTATACATCAAGAATGCAATAATAATTTACTGAAATTGGTAGAGAAGTATTATAACATAGCCATTTAGTTTTTTATAAATTATTTTCTTTGCAGTTACGACTTGACAATTGGCACGTCTGATAGAGGTAATTCAATTGATGATTTGCCAAACAATGGGTTAAACTACAATCATGCCTTAGTAGTATTTGGTGGACTTCATGGCATTGAAGCAGCTCTAGAAGGAGATGAACAAATACAGGAAGATGATGCCAGTTTACTTTTTAATCAGTATGTGAATGTTTTGCCAAGTCAAGGTTCAAGAACCATTAGGACTGAAGAAGCAGTACTGATTGCTTTGTCCGGACTAAGAAATAAATTGAAGGGTAACAATGAGCCGAAAGTGTTTAAGGATACAGGGATTGCAGTCAGTTCTACATTCCCAGCTATGAAAAGTGATTCAGAAACAGGTGCAACTGTGAATTTAGATTTAAGCAGATTTGATTAAAAGAAGTAATTTTGACAAAATATTTAATTTTTTACACATATAAAAATGGAAGACAGATCATGTGTCCTACACAACAAATTTGCTGGTACATATCAGTTCCATGTGTAGAGCACGTTAGGAATGTAAATAGTACTCAAACTATTACTAATTGATTGCCTGTACAACAGTGTCTCGTAGTAATTTGATTGTGGCAGCCTGATCTTGTGCTCCTATAACTGCAGTTCCAGATACAATCATGTTTGCACCTGCCTGTAAAAAAAAGTTTTTCAAGTAGTTTATTTTAATTGCATATAGGATAATCGGAAACTGGGTCTTGAATAATATACTAACAGAAGCACAGCATTCAATGGTTGAAGGTCCAACTCCTCCATCAACTTCAATGTCCATTGTGGGATAATGATCCCTCAAATATCGCACTTTTGTCATTTGGTCTTCCATGAACTTCTGACCTCCAAAACCAGGTTCCACTGTCATTATCAGAACCATGTCTGTCATAGATATGTACTTCTCTACTTCAGAAACTGGAGTTCCAGGTTTGATTGCAACCCCGACCTATGAAGATTACTTTAAATATATTATGGAATTTTGGAAAACTTGTTTTTTTTTATGAGTACTTAAATATCATCAGTTATGACTTAAATTTTTTATTGTGGTTATTTAATTGCCCACAATGCATTGTGTTTGTTACTGTTATAACACTAGCTTTTGCTAATAGCTCCACCCTTGTGGAAAGTTTTTCCAGGACAAACTCCCACTTTATATATTCTCGAAATGAAATAATAGCCTATGTCCTTCCCAGGATCTCAAACTACTTCCAATTTCGTTCAAATCAGTTCTGTAGTTCTAGAGATTAGCTCCTAAAACAAACTCGCAAACCTTACCTCTACAATATTATTAATGTAGATTCTATGAGGAAATGATCTGGAAATATGCACCACAATGCAATGTCAGAAGTTTTTTCTCAATGAGCAATATCCATATAATGAGCCTAAATTATACCTTTAATATGTCGTGTGTGTAATCCTTGACAAAAAATACATTATAATTTACGACATGATGACTTTTGGGTCCAAATATTACTAGGTACTTAAATGACTAGACACTTTTTACTATTTTAGAGGTTTTTTGTGGCAGGGTTATTTAAATTTTAATTTAGTTTTTGATTCAATCTTTTTAAATTATTCTCTATTATGGGCCCTTAATATTCAACTATCCATTCTTATGAGCCACATGTTATATCTGCTATAAGTTGCTAAAGAATTGGGTATCCCGAAGACTACTTGACGCTGCAGCATCAGCTCAAAGCTCAAACATGTCTTAAAAATATGGCTAAAGTCACAGTACACCAAATTTAAAATCAATTGGATTTGTGAAAGTTGGAAATGAGCTGATAATCTTCAAATGCCTGATCAGATCTTCATAAATTATAGGCAAGAACAATCTTGATCACATCAGCTTTAGAAGAAAAATCAGTCCATCTGTTTCAGAGCTACGATTCTACAGAAATACAGATGCACAGATATGCACCCTAAACTTATAACAGCCCTCTCTGCCAGGGGTTAAAACATCATGCTTCAAGTCACAATATTTATCATAATAATATTGTTACTGTTGAAAGTAATCATGAAATAGATGATTTAATATAAAAATGTTTACCTTCATTCCATGTTCTTTAATTTTCCTGCAGACTTCCTCAACATTGGGTACTGGTTCAATGTGAAATGTGTATTGGTTAACTCCAGCATCGGCCATGGGTGAAATCCACTACAATATATATTATAAGTGTGACTTAATGATATATAAAATGTTTACCAATAGTATTGGTAAATTTATTTTAATAATTTTTTAATGCACAATTAATAAAAATAAACTGTTAGTCACCTAAGGTCAAAAATATTTTTATTACCACAAGACATTTTGTATATAATATTAACCTGTAAAACACTGCTTATCTATACTAATATTATAAAGCTGAAGAGTTTGTTTGTTTGTTTGTTTGTTTGTTTGTTTGTTTGTTTGAACGCGCTAATCTCAGGAACTACTGGTGCGAATTGAAAAATTCTTTTTGTGTTGAACAGACCATTTATCGAGGAAGGCTATAGGCTATATAACATCACGATGCGACTATTAGGAGCGAAGAAATAATGGAAAATGTGAAAAATGCGGGGAAAATTATTCATCCTTGAGGGCTTCCATTGCGTGCGCTGCGAAAACGGTTCAAGATACCAAAAATATATGTATGAAAGAATTATTCCTCTTGAAATGATCTAAAAAAAAGTCCGCGACAGTATACGTCTATCTTTTAAAATAAACTCTCTAGAACCGTTTTTATGGTAATCAAATTTGGTCGAAATTAATGCATTATTTGTTAAGAGTTGTATCAACGTCATAATATTAATCTTTATACAAATAAATGTGTTGGATAGAGTGATTCAACGGGAAGGTTTTTATGTATGTACTTTTAGCCCGGAAAAACTTATTAACGCGGGCGAAGCCGTGGGCAAAAGCTAGTATATTATATAGATGTATAGGGAAATCCTATATACTTGAGACGCTAGTAGTGGTGCTTTATGAGTCAAATTCTTTGTCATTTTTGCAATTGGTGTAGTTTCAACCATATATATTTAATGAAAGGATTCTTAAAGCCAAAGAAATAGGTTAGTGTTTTATGCCTTAATAGTTAGCTGCTTTAAGAGTAAGTATACATAGGGTTTCCAAAATGTGACATGAAAATGGTTTGTAGTCACATTTTGAAGATATCTTGTTAACAAATCACCCATAAACGTTATCATTATTCTAATAACCTCTTGGTTCACATAACGACCTGTATGACTTTACAATGAAATAATGATAAGAGCAGAGTTCCACTGACCTGTTCCGGTTTTGAAACCATCATGTGGGTCTCGAAGAAAGTATCTTTGATTTTTTTTCGTAAACATTTTACAACTGGATGCCCAAACGTTAAATTAGGCACAAAATGACCATCCATAACATCTAAATGTAAGTAGTCTGCTCCATTATCAAGTAGCTTCTGGGATTCTTCGTATAATTTTGATAGATCGGCGTTAAGTATTGAAGGGCCGATAAGGGCTTTTAATGTACGACTCATGATTGCAAGCAAAATAAAAAACAAAAGCGTTGTACACAGTTACTGAACAAGTAGGTAACAAAACTTTCTGTAGAAACAAATAATGACTTTCCTTATCAAGAAAATGTACACAACTCGAAAGTTATTCTTCTTCTTTAAATTATGGCTTCCACCGATTATATCTATCGGTGATTTCGCCAATCTCGAAGGTTATATTATTATTCGCGCCGTCTTGCCTAATCTGCAGATGACAAATAAATAAAATTAAAAATATTGCTACTTGCTAGCAGTGTTGCCAGATGTTTGACGGTTGAAGTCGCCTAAAGTCGAGAAAATTCGAAGTAGCCTAAAGTCGCCCACATGTGTGGGGACGCGAAGAGCAAATAAAAAAAAAGGTCCCCAGTTTTCAATAATTGTGTGTAAGGGGGATCTTAAATATCCTCAAAATCGACAAAAATAATGCATAAATCACGAACTTTCCGAAGTAGCCTAAATTGGCGACTAATCACCATTCGCGTAGCCTAAACGGCGACCAGTCGCCATTCGTAATTTTGGTCGCCCCGACACTTTTCAAGATAGCCTAAATGGCGAAAAGTCGCCTAATCTGGCAGCACTGCTTGCTAGATCAGTCATCAGGAGTTTTGGCGGGAATGTGGAAGTGTCATGAGGTGCTCTTGTTTTAATTCATTATTTTGGTGATACTTAGTGTTATATTGCATAATTATGGTGGTATATTATCCAATATAGTTCTATTAAAGTGCTCAAATGAAGTGAATTGAAATAACTGTGCCAATCAAGTGTTTTTTCGTTGCCGCCAAAACTCCTTGATAAAGTCTTGGTAAGGTAGCCACTGCTTTACTTTGACATAGTAGTTAGTACTGAGGATAATTAAAAAAGAAACAAGTATGCGTCTGAAGGACTTTGTATCCATGGACATGAATAAATTAACAAAAAAAAAAAAAAAAAGATCAGTCATCAGTAGTGTTGGGTAAGACATACAAGAGGCGGTACATTTGTCCCGTACGTCAAAATGTAAGAGCGGCTCAAAATTTTTTATTGTACTATTTCAAATATCATGTCGCGGTAGTCGCGAATTCGTGGTACGCACTATCTATCTAAGTAAAACTATAAGACGAGGACAGAGAAGGAGCGAAAGGCATGCTACAAATTACAATAGTACGTTATTCTTCAATGAACATATGTCATATTTGTACTCGTTACTTCAAATGTATCACCGAGCTTCATAACGCCTCACCTCATTTAAAGTGGGACATTGTACTGGCTAAGTGAAAAAGAGACTACTCTTACAAACTCTTTTTTTATGTCGTGTCCTACCCAATACTAGTCATCAGCTAGATGTCACACACAGACTAATCAGATTTTTTTTTAATTTAAATATTACGGCTCTGGATTCTAGTCCATTGAGCCCGTCTTTCATACATTTTTATCCTCAGTCCTAACTCATAACTACTGTCGAAGTAAAGTAGTGGCTACCTTACCAAGACTTTATAGTGGAGTTTTGGCGGCAACAAAAAACCACTTGATTAGCACAGTTATTTCAATTCACTTCATTTGAGCCCTTTAAATAGAACTATATTGGATAATATACCACCATAATTATGCAATATAACACTATGTATCACCAAAATAATGAATTAAACCAAGAGCACCTCATGACACTTCCTAGTTCCCGCCAAAACTCCCTATACTACTCAGAAGAACTACGAGGGTTACCAACAAAGAGCATTATAATACTACGGTTGCCAACAACTATTTCCTTAATTCTCCAAAAATCTAAGCTAAATTCCCCAAATGCGCAGAAATTTGTAATAAGATGAAATAGCCCCAACAAAACTCAACGCGAAAACATAACGGTGAGAGGGGGGGGGGGGCGGTATATACGCAACCTATGCATTCTCTCGTGATATGCATACTTACAATATCCGAAATATGGAATGTCCTGTAAGTTGTCGCTAACATGCCCTAATAGTCGACGTTATAGTTTCATTCTAGCAAGAGAATATCGGAAAAGTATATTTTTGATACTTTTGGTACAACTATAAATTCCATACGCTCCCCGCATACAACCAATTTTTTTGTTGTATGCGGGTATTTTCGGGCACCTGCCCAGAGATGAGAGCAGTACTCCACGTGGGGCTGGATTTGCGCTTTGTAGAGCGTTAACTTATGACCCGACGTGAAGTACCGCTTGGCTCTGTTCAGAATGCCCAACTTTTTACTAGCCAGTTTGGATTTATCTTTCAAATGACTCTTAAACTAAACTTTGCTCGAGATTTCGACGCCGAGGATCCCAATACACTCGGACACTTCGAGAGTGACTCCTTCGAATTGTGGCGCCGTGACAAAAGGGTCCTTCTTCGCAGTGAACGCACAAACTTGTGTGTTCAAGGGGTTACATTGAACTAAGTTCATTTCACCCCATTTGGAGGCCCGCCCCAGAGAGCTCTCGACTTCAGACACAAGTTGAGACCGTCTTTCCTCAATGGAACTTCCATGGAGATTCTGTTGGCCGTTGTATCGCGCATTACTTGTACTATCGTCTGCACAACAATGCATGCTGTCGATAGACAACATGTCATTGATATGCAGGACGAAGAGTATCGGCGATAACACCGAGCCTTGTGGAACACCAGCATTGATGGTCTTGGTCTCGGAGCAATAGCCGTCCACTACGACTTGTATGCTCCGACCATCCAAAAAGCTGGCGATCCACTTGCAGAGTCCCTCGGGGATTCCGTAGGCTGGTAGCTTCGCTAGAAGAGCGCCATGCCACACTCGATCAAACGCCTTCGCAATGTCAAGGCTGACCGCAATAGCCTCACTCCCACCATCCAAAGCCTCCGCCCAGAGGTGCGTGAGGTACACGAGAAGATCACCAGCCGAACGACCGTGACGGAAACCGTACTGACGGTCACTTATCAGCTAGTAGTCCTCAAGATACCTCAGGAGCTGAGTGTTTGTAACTCGCTCCAAGACTTTGGACATTAAGGATGTGACAGCAATCGGCATATAGCTTGAAGGGTCCGACCGGTCACCCCTCTACAGCCTTGGCGAGTGACCTTGAATTTCTTAATCTGGTTTTTGAAATTGCGGCGTTAGTGACGAAAGATGTCGCTATGGATTACTTCTGTGATTTAGAGACTTTTGTAGAGGGAAAGGCTTTTTACACAGGTGAAGCCGCGGCCAACACGTACCGAGTAGTCCATATAATTAAATGAATCGAAAAATAGTTAATAACTCATTAATTCATGCAAGAGAATAATATTGATTGCATAAATAAAATTACCAAGATGCACTACGTATAAAAGTAGTACCCTATCAACGAAAGTTTAGTAATAAATTTTTACCTAATAATCATTGATGTAATAGGGTTTTTTAATACATCAATGCTAATAGGTACCTAATACATTTTTTATGTCAAACCATAACTTAAAAATGCGGCTTGAATATTCTTATTTATCGGTATAGTAAATCCAATGACAATATTTTTTAAAATTTCATTTAATATGCCGTTAGGTATTTCTAAACCGTCTGGATTATCGGAATATTGCAATGACACATTTGTGATGGTTTAAACGAATCAAACAATAAATGCTAACGGTGAAAAGCTCATTATTTATTTATTTTTTTATAATATTTATTTTAAAATGTAAATGTAAAGATTATTGCAGTGCTGATACGTGTAATAATAATAAACAGCATACGCTATGCAAATTCCAGGCACGTTACGTATAGCTTACATTTTTATTTCACTCTTAGTGCATTAGCAATTTGTTTACCTACAGTATTTTTGGAATGAGCACAAAGTTTTAGTACACAAATAAGTTAGTTCAATATGCATTTTATTTTATCTTTGCAAGACCTATTATTTTAATCATATAAAAGTGCTATTTATCGCTATTTATATTAAAGGTTCACCGTGGATCTATTGTATTAAAGTTATTGTTTTCATATAAAAGTGCTATTTATCGTCTGCGGCATTGGATACCTAAACAAAATAGTGAATTTTTTTAAAAAGTAACAAAAACCCTACTGCGTCAATATCTGCCAACTTTATTAAATTGAAGAACTGAAAAGATGGAAACAAGATTTTAATTTGAATGTTTTATTTTGGTTTTGAATAATCTTAGTTGACAGTGTTCACAAACGCAGTCGGAGGCATCTGCTCACTCCGAGATTTTGTTGCTGTACCTGTAGGTATCACCAACCAAATTATGAGACGTGAGCGTGTCATGCCTCCGACAGTGTTTGTGAACACTGTCAATTAAGATTATCAAAAAGCTCCCACTTTTGCTCACAACAATATTTCAAATTTGGAATAACTGCTTTATTTTTCAAGCAATTATGATACTGATTTCACCGAAGGATTTCTGTTTTGTATTATTTTTTGTTACATATAAAATGTACAAAATCAAACATAGGAAACTACTCCATTGCGTAGACAAGCGAAGAATAATTATTTCTCATCAGGCGACACTGTATCTCGACCCTATTCTACTTACCATTTCTTGCAGTGGGGTTACATTGCCGTCACCGTAAAAAAATAAATTATTGTATGTATAACCACAATATCTATCTTATGTAATTAATGTTTTATTTTGCAGTCGCCTAATCCTGCGAACCACTGCATTGAATTTGAACTATTGATCAAAACTACAGAGGAGAAACTGGCAATCTTAAACAAAATAAATAGTCGTCGTAACAAAGTAGGGTCAGGGGAAATAAAATCATTACCGTCTGCTGAAAGTATGCTGAAACTGGTAAACCGGTTCAATTTGTATGTTTTGATAAATATATCCCATTAAAATATGTACACATAATAATAATAATATTGTGTCGTATTATGTAGATAGGCAGATACATATTAAATTATTTATTTATGAATAATCCTTAACACAGGAATGGAATGAAGATTTAGAATTGTCTGCTCAGCGTTGGGCAAACCAGTGTGTAAAGCATAACGTGCCAGACATAAAGGATATTTGCCGAGATTTGGGTTCGATTATGTATTTAATTTATTAGCGAATACGTATACATAGTGTGTAGTCTATAGATACACATTCTCCGAGTTATTCGGTACAGCTTGACATAGAGCCATCTACATTTGCTTGTTGCTACACTCGGGTGATAGAAATATAGCCTTTATCACTCCTTCGAGTAATTTACGTGTTCTCTACTACTATCGTCTGTCCCTGGATGCTATATTATTATCAGAATCGTAATTATAGTCAGAGATTATTATCTGCGTAAAAACTTATGAACAATCTGCCTCTTAATAAATAATAACAGCCCTGTTATGTACTGTTCCACTATTGGGTACGGGTCTCCTCTACTACTGAGACGGTTTGGCCTTTAGTACCCACACCACGTTGTCCTGCTGCAGGTTGATAGACTTCACATAACATTTAAATTGTTTTTGAAAAATTCTTAGGCATATAGGTTTCATACTTATATTTTTCTTGACCGTCAAGGCGAACGATAATTGACACATAAACCCTACACACGTAACTTAAAAAAGTCAAGGTGTATGCCTTGAGTTTTGCACATGTGCACATTCCTTTCGGCAGACCGTTCCATTCCCAACAAACTCTACAATCTAAATATTCATGGATGGATACTTATATTTATTTGCAGTTTACACTTCAAGTCCCATGAAAGTTCAATGCACTTTATATACTTACGGCATTTTAATCCACACTAGACCCGCGGTAATCCAACAAACGTTTTGCAAAACATTGTCGAATTTGACGAACTACAGGGTCCTACCATCGACCTCCTGTAGCCCGGAACTTTTTAGAAAAGGAGTATCTTGTAATCCGACAAATTATTAACTTGCCTATTTACAAAAAAGTTAGATTGCAGGGTTTTTTAATACATCAATGGATTGCAGTATATAATTATGCATCAATGAAAATGTGTCAAAGGCTTGCCGTTTTATAAGAGGCGCCGGCCGGTTCACTGTGGATCTATTGTTTTAAAGTTATCGTTTTCTAATAGGTCCGGTATTTGTTGAACAAAACATTGCAACCATTCATGGCGAAGCGCCCGGACTTTCACCATTAGCTCTAATTGACGTGTGGTATATGGAATTGATAAATTTTAACGCCTCTATATTGTGGAGATACCAACCGTAAGTTTAAGCTTTGACTGTAATTTATTTATTACTTTTAATACAACAATGTATAAAGGTGGACTTAATGCCGATGGCATACTCTACCAGTCAACCTTAGGGTAATGCAGAGATAAACATCATAGGTAGGTGTAATAAATAATGATGTATAAAAAAAATTATAAAGAAATAAAAAATTCTAAACTTAAAATGCTTTTTTTTTTTATTTAACATAAAAAGTACACAACACGAGTAATTGATATCGTACTTTAACCTAGCTATACCTAACCTGCGGCCCGCTGAGAGTTTGCATGCGGTCTGCTGAGCTTGTTGGTAATTGGTTCATGTGCTACGAAATTTTCAGAAATGCTAAAGAAACTTTTCCTAATATTTACTTGAGCTGTATGCCTAACCCTATGAGAATAAAATCGTTAAATGGAAACATTGTCATTAAATTTCAGTGAACGTGTATATAGTAACATATTAAAAAGATCCTTCATAAAGCTGCTTAGAAGTAAATAACTTTTTGTTCTAAAGGCTTTGACATAGCAATTACCATAAATTATAATGTTATGCTTTGTAAAATTATATGAGAGGTCTTGATAATAATATTTTTTAATGGATTAAAACGCGTTACTCACCTCGAAGGGTTAGGCAGAGGCGCAATTAGTGCACCCACATTTCGCCGTGCGTATTCCGTCCCATGATGTGATAGGGGGCGAGCCTATCGCCACATCGGGCAAAAATTCCAGATTCCAGGCTGATTCTGAATAGAAAAATCCAGTTTCACTTTGCCGGACCCAGGGATCGAACCCGAGACCTCAGCATTGCAGTCGTACCGTAATACAACTACGCCATCGAGGCAGCACCGAGGCGATTAAAATATTGTTTATTTTAGATCAGCTTACACAGGATATTCACATTATGATTATTTCACTCAACTGGTATGGGCAGATACGATGGTTGTTGGTTGCGGTGGAGTAAAATTCAAAGTAAGTTTATTGTTAATGAAAATCATAGTAACTACATTCAACTTCATTAAGGCTACTGATTTGCTGGTGGTAGGTCTTTCGTATGCGAGCGGACGTCTGGGTGGGTACAACCGCAATGTCCATTGTTACGGTCAAGACAACGTGCAAGCAATAATGTGTTTAGGTTTGAAGGACCATGTAGCTAGATTAATTACTGGGCAATATGAGACTTAAAATCTTATGTCTCAGGGTGACGAGGGCAGTGAAGTACCACCCAGTACTTTGTTATTGAGAGTTCTATGCGCTGCTACTGTGTATGGGTGGTCGTATACCATCAGGGGAGCGGCATGCTCTCTCGACCTTTAACTGCAATAAAAATTCTAACAAAATTCATAATTTTATAGCTAGGCTCGACAGTTTTTGTTCCATGTATTTTGTTTTTGATGTTAAACAATCTTTAATATTTCCAGGAACAATATGAAAGTGAAAATGGATTGAAAAATAGGACCATTTATAGACTCGTGTGTAATTTCGCTCCGGGTGGTAATCGTCAAAATGATTCTGTGTATTCCGTAGGCTTGCCTTGCTCACGATGCCCTTCGGAATATACTTGCGATTCTGAATATAAGGCACTGTGTGGTACGTATTACAATAATTACAAGAGTTATCTCAACGAGTTAAACACCCTTCGTAGCTTACATCCTAATATTACACAATATAAAAATTGAGTAAGTGCTTGATCTCTAGTCTCTGTTCACTTTTCTTCAATAATAAAAAAAAATCATACACAGGGCCCGAAAATCCTAACAAAACTTTAATTTCAAATAAAAACAACGAACCAGAAATTGAAGAAACAACAGCCTCAACTTCGGAAGTTTATGACTATTCAGACGTTGCTGTAGATTTTATTGAACGATTTGGATCAAGTGAAATAAATAAAACGTATGAGCAAATTCAATCGCCACATCCATATGAATTGCAATTTGATGAAAAATCTCCAACACCGTTTGAGTATTTTTCAAATGTACATATCTTGACTAAACATGGTAATGAAGAGGCAACGTCGTTGTTGCACACTTGTAAAAAAGAACTTGCAGTTGATGAATTTATCTCGTTACTGAAAAAGAAATTAATTAAAGACCCCATGTTTAAAAAAATGTTGGTCACTAAATCTTTATTCAACAATGGTTCAGAAAATACGTATACTGATCCAAGCGTGGCAGAGTTTGTCAGTAAAATTTACAGTAAAAAAATACCTGCAACTACGTCCAGGGCACCTAACAACGACTTAATAAATTCTACGTTACTTGTTGATTTGATTGAAGCAGTCATTTTTAGAAGCGGTGGTACGTATTTTTATTAAGTATATTTTATAAAAAAGGAAAGAAAGCTCTTTCCAAACCTAATATAGTTTGCTTGTTTACAGAAAAGTACTCTGCATCCGTAATGACTGAACAAAATACACAACCAGGGCTTGAAGTTAGTCCGGTTAAAATACAAGCAGAATTAGCTGAGGTAAAACCGAATCATGATTTTACTGGACATTACTTTTTTCCTGAAGATGACGAAGAATCAATAACTGAAACAACTGAATCGTATTACGATACGTTTAGTGTATCAACTTCCGACGTCGTTCAGGAAATAGAAGCAATTAAAAAGATGACTACGGTGAAAGACTTTTTAGATGATATACTTGAATCAGATATGATAGTCGAAAGCACAAGCTCCCCAAGTTTATTGTCACCTGATGATATTAGTATGTATAAACGGGGTCACAATGTGATGAAAAAGTTTTTAGAAAATATTGGCGAAAAAGGAGAAAGACATGACAAGAAAAAATAGTTTTTATATTTCACAAGAATACAAAATACATTATTGAATAAATTTTAAAATAACAGTAAAATTTTAAGTATGTTTTTATTCCAATAAATTATTCTTTACAATACATTACCTCATTATTATTAATTCAATTTAAAATTTACAAGTAATCCAAGTAGGCTATAGAGTGCAATGATAAAGGGTAAAATATTTACAAGAATAAATCACACTCATTTTTTATGTTATGCGTAACATTTAGATAAAATTGCTAGGCGATTCTAAAGTAAAACCTTAAAACTTTAATAAGAATTGTGTACGCTCTGACAAAGTCTGGGTAATTGTTTCAAATTGCTCAGTGAAGTACAAGTAGGTTTTAGCTTATTGTGTGAGAATTTTTATTTAGAATGCACCGTGATGTTCTTATAATTAGGTAAAATTTGAATTGGATATTAAGTATATCATGTTATATTGACAAAATTTCAGAATTTTTAATGTCCATGGGGCTTTGGATTGTTTTCATTTAGATTTATAGGCAGGCTATTGTAACACCACAGATAAATAAATTGAAAAATTAAATAAATAATATGAGCTATTTTTTTTTAACGAAACAAAAAATGACAATACATAAAACAACATACTTTGCATGTACTACATTAGCTTCGCCACTACATGGACATTTTATAGAATCAATGGTATTTGGAAAGTGTTTCCTTTGTACACGATGTAAGTTTTCGAGTTCCAGTTCATTTTTTAAACGATTTTTTCTGCTGATATATTTATAATCCCTATCATACTTTTGTTGAGAATGTATATGCTTGTCCCTTTTTATTCTTGAACTCTCCTGGCCACAAATGCACCCATATTGTGGAACGAACATTTCTGTATTTAGTTTAGGGGTAGTAAATTCTGTATATTTATTTTCACCAACCGATGCAGTAGGTTCTATATGTGTTTCTTGGTAGTTAACTGTCGATTCAGGTATGATTTCCCCTTCTAGATTCCTTTTCAAGGCTCTACGTTCACAATAGTCTTCATCTTCAGGAGTAGATTCACTAGACAAGTTAGGATCAGGAATAGTTGACATTTTATTGCGATCCATAAACTCTCGGGTGCATGTTGAAGTGCGAGTACAGCCTTCCACATATCCTGGGGGCGTCCTCGAACCTCTGTCAAATCCTCCTCCCCCTGCTAGCATCTCGCCACCAGACATGGTCAAAGCTGTCCAAGTACACGTTAGTTTACGAGTACAATGTTTCTTTCGAACAAATGGGGTATTAGTTGTAATTTCGGAGGTGGGTGGGGAGACACTTTTTTCTTCTCTTGCAATATTCGCTTCGCTCGCTTTTCGACGTGCGTATTGATATGATTCTTCGGTAGTCAGTTTTCTTAGATGCATTAATTCATCAAATGATAAGTACTTCTCACTGACATAATTTTTAATTCCACGTGTAATAGGAGTACTCTTTGCGGTTATTGTTATTGATTCCGTAACCACTATAGGTTTTGAAGATGAAGTGGTCCTTTTAGTTTTTTTAGGTGTTTTAAACCCTAATGAAGTGTACCTTATCGATTTTAATTCCGATCGATGTTTGTGATTATATTGGTCTATTTCCCAAAATGGCTTAAACGTGATATGTTCGTCTAGATCACGTTTGTTTCTCCCACTGGAATAAAAAGTTTCGTATAAATAGTCACGATCTTGCACATTTAATAGAGGGCCCGCATTTGGTTCTTTTACCTGGTCGTGATATTCGCTATATTCCGTCCCACTTCTGTTTTTATTTTTCGACTTGATATACTTTGGAGCTGTTTTTGGTGATGAATTTGTTATAGTTATTTTTTCATTACCACTTCTTACAGCCAAAGGCGACGGTAGGTCATAAAATTTATATTCCTGAGATTTTCTTGTTTCATCAGGGTTCATGTTGTCATTCGTTCTTAACATTTCTGGACAACATGTTGTAAGGCCCACATTTATACACCCACATTTTACACCGCAGGCACATCTCGTGGGTGTTGTATAACAGGGTGTATATTTGTCACAAGAGCATAATTCGTTAAAAGAATTCAATTTAGTAGAGACACACAGATTTTGGTTATAAGTACTTGAGTGGCAAATTGTGGTAAATTGGTGGCAATTGTCATTCATATTATGACCTCTTGTGCAACCTGGTGTGTTACACTCATTTTCGGCACTATTATTTCTATGAGGCTTAGTTTTTCGTGTACATCCATAATTCTGGGCCACATAATGTTTTCTAGAATCACCGTAGGAATAAGTTGGAGTATTCATTGAATCAGTCGAAAAATCATATTTTCTGTAATTATGATCGTTATGTTCTTTGTGTGTGTTATGATTATGTACATGAGACTCGAAACCATGGTATACTCGCGAATGGCCTCTATCCTGCTGATTATGATTTATATAAGATAAATTTATAGATGGATTCCAGAAATTCTGCTTGCGTAACGGAGCTACACGTTTCATTCCTCCTAAAATAATGATAGTAAGTTGAATCATTTCATTTCCTATATCATAAAATATCTGAACTACGTCTATATTTACCATGGCTATGATTAAAGTAAACATGTCTTGTTTTTATCTGATTTCTTTGATCTTTACTATTGTTGCTGGCGTTATTTATTAGTTTTAAATTATTTCGGATAGGGTCTATTTCTTGTTTTACTGAACTGTTCGACAAATTGAGGATCCTAAGCAAACTGCTTACTTGGGAACGTAGAGTTGTAAATCTGCTTGCTGAAAGCACACGATTAATTATAATTTAGCTTTTAATTAGTTTAGGACAGAAAGAACATTTGAATACAATTATTGGTACCTGTGGAATTATATCGTTTTACACATAGAGCAGTGTATGTGCTGTCTGGTATCATATTATTTGGGCATTGAGTACCAGGATAGCCAATTGTATACACTGGCTTTCCATGAATGTTTCCTTTCGGTGCAAAATTACATACAAGCCTTTCCACTATTGTATTCTTGGATTCGACCTAAAATGTTATGTGTTATACAAATAGCAGTTGTTTAAAACGAAACGATCTCTCAAATTGTTAACATTTACATAGAACCTCGCTTTGCCACACCCAACAGATTCCGTCTGTGCCCAAATTAATTGAGTGAAATAATCTGTGTTGTGATGCCTTGTTCTGAAATTTTGAAACGTGATAATTAATTTTCAGAAAAGCATTGTGCTCTTTCGGGTATATTGTTAGCTAACAATTGAATTAATTGCAATAAAGTAAAATAAAAATGTTAAGATTTTCAGGCAAATGTGCGCGTATGTGCAGGTGTATATTGTTAGTAATATGAACAGAATGTAAAGATATATCAATACGAGGTGTTGGTCGCGGCTTTGCCCGCGTGAAAAGCCTTTCCTACTACCAAAGTCACTAAAACGTTGTAGCTAGGGTCATTCAGCTCAAAAGTACGCACTTTTTTTTCTATCGTCTACACACTCAAAAATATAGGGTCCTGATAAACGTTTTAACACTTTATTTAAAGGAAATTTATTCTACTTTCATTATTTAATGAGTTTTTGTACATTGCTTCATCGGTTTTTTTGCAAGACATCTTTAAGTGCAGCGGGAGAAATTCGTACTCTTGACCCGTCATGTGGGTAAACCTACGCAGAGATGCGGTTAAATAGTTCGCATACTGGGTAAGCTTCGCACGCAGGTGAACTACCGGCATATAATTACAAATTGTATAAGTACACATGGAATCATATGGAATATGGTTTTAAACTTCCTTTATTCATGGTACAAATATTGTAAAAATAAACATTAAATGTACAGCTATTGTAGGCACCAGGAACATAATTAATTAGACTGTATTTATAACAAACTTAAGTTATTTTTGTAATTTAATGATCACTGTAATTTTAGGAACGCTTGATGTTACTTTTCATTGTAATGAAGTTATAACAGCGTGCGTACTTTTAATCCCGTACTCTTACCCAACAGAGAATATTTTAAACAATCACACGTCAGTTGAGATGCAGTTATTTTTTAGGACAGAATTAATAGCTAAAATAAATACTATAATAATCGAGTAAACTCAACATAATCCACGGTCTTTTGTAAACTGATGCACCGTCTATCCATAAACTTTTCCCAGCACAAAATAGTTGATAACTAATCAACAAAATCACGTTGATCCCCGTTTTTCGCTAAACAAGTGAGGCTTGGTAAAATAGCTTGTGGGCTCTGACATCATCCCTGACGCACCCCTAATTTTGCCGAAAAAGTGTCTGAGCCCCCTCAATAGGTTCCGAGATATTGACCATGCGCAATTTTACCCACTGCGTGCTGTTACCCCGAATGACCCTATGTATAGCGCCACCGGTACGACGCCAGCGTTATTTATACAAAAACTCCCATTGTTCCCCATAAGCGCAAATTACCGCAATAAAAGTAGCTTATGTGTTAATCCAGAACATGGTCTATCTGTCAAATTTCATCCATATCTATTCACCTGTTTCTGCGTTTACTTCCAACAAACATTCAAACATCCAAACATTTTCACAAACTTTTGCATTTATAATATTAGTAAGAAGTAAGATAAGATTTTAATATTATAGTAGGTTGTTGACGTATATTATACAAAATACGTACTGGTTGTAATAGGTGACGGATCCTTTGTGCTTTAGTATTTGTATGTACCACATTTCCACGAAACTTTTCACATGTAAGCCTGGCGTTGGTCCCAATATTGTCGCTATATTTTGTCCAACTTTAGTGTGACCTGCAACAATACATCAGATAAGACAGAGTAATTTAAGTTATTTTTCGTTTCACCTTAAAACTATCTATATCTATAGGTACCAGTCTTTGCCCGCGGCTTCGCTCGCGTTAAAAAGGTTTTCGGGGATAAATGTCCTACTTTATATTTTCCCGGGATAGAAGTAGCCTATGTGTTAATTCAGCACATGATCTACACGTGTGCCAAATTTCATCGAAATCCTTTCAGTTGTTTTTGCGTGAAAGAGTAACAAACATCCATACATCCACACATCCACACTTGCAAACTTTCGCGTTTATATTATTAGGATTAAAAACTTAAAATCCGAAGCCATCATAGTTCATATCGATGTCAATAGCATTGCCAATAAAAGGGAATATTTATCTACTTTAAACATTAACTTAAATTATTGTAGATACTCGAAGCCCATTCACAATCCCCGAGGCAATCTTTTTCACAGACCCAGCGACGTGTATTTAATATCAAAAATGTTCGAATACAGATATTTACTTGTTTGTAGTACTGAAGGATTGAGTCAACATTCAGAATCTATTTCTACGAATTTTTTTATCTAGCTTTTTACGAAATTCTTACTAGTGGTAGGTCTCTCATACGTAAGAGTGCGTCTGGGTGGGTACCACCGCAATGTCTATTTCTACCGCCAAGCAGCAGTGTGCATGCACTATTGTGTTTCGGTTTGAAGGACATTGTGGCCAGTGTAACTACAGGACGTTGAGACTTGACATCTTATGTCTCAGGATGACGAGCGCAGTGGAATGCCACACAGTACTTTGCAACTCAAGGTATTTAATGGTGTTGCTACTGTTTACGGGTGGCCGTATCGTTTACAATCAGGCGATAAAAAAATAAAATAAAAAAGTCTGTATTTCTGCAGGTAAGTGTTGAAAACATAGTATTTTTTATGGCATAAAATGAGGAGACGAGCATGCCGTTCGCCTGATGGTAAGTGATACGACCACCCATAAACAGTAGAAACACCATCCAGCACCTTAAGTTACAAATTTCTGTGTGGCATTCCACTGCGCTCGTCATCCTGAGATATAAGATGTTAAGTCTCATTAGTTTATCAATCATTCAGTAGTTACACTGGCTACAATGTCCTTCAAACAGAAACACCACAGTGCATGCACACGCTGCTTGGCTACATTGAATTAAATCAAATATTACGGCTCGCGATTGCATTACGTAGCAATTTTCGATATACATATACCAGAATATTTTTTTGGATATAATTTATTCTGTCTGTACTTATTAGTCTCCAGAGTTAGGTCAAGTCAATATGCTTAGATATTGCGACCTTAACTTTTTTATATTACGTACCCAAATCGCGACATTGATCTTCTTTGTCTGGTTGCAGGGATTGGTCGCACTGATCGACCCATCGCTGGGCATATTTAGCTAATTCAGAAGACCAGGACTGAAATGAGGAAGTTAATTCTTTTTTATTTTTGTATTTTGACAAGGCTGTATAAGTGTGGCGATAGCTTAGATGGGAGTGGAACGGACTGCCGAGACGAAGGTCCGCGATTTCAAAACCCAAGCGCACGTATCTGACTTTTCTAAAAAGTTATTTGTGTATTCTTTATGAATTATCGCTTGCTTTAACGATGAAAGAAAACATCGAGAGGAAACCTGCGTACCTGAGAAGTTCTCCATAATAATTTCGAAGGTATATGAAGTTTGCTAACCCGCATCAGGGCAGCGTGGTAGACTAAGGCCTAACACCCTCTCGGTAGTAGAGGAGGCCCGTGCCCAGCAGTGGGACAGTATATGATACAGAGCTGGTATTATTATATTTATAACGCCGTATAAACAGCTAAGGGGTGACTTCATGGTGAATGCAAAATGCCGCAAAATTTCCACAGTTTCAAGGGGATCATGGCCCTGTGGATATAAATTTACCTAACAAGGTGTTATAGGTGCAAAGATCTTATGAAATGAATTTCGGTTCTGACGATGTGGAGAATAGTTTGAGGCTCGGGCATTATTATCGCTAATGAATAACATAACATAATATAGACATTATACAAGTTGAAGACCAAACTAGCCCTATATAATTATTAGCTTGGTATTACCATAATTACTGTGTATGGTGAAACTAAGAAAAAAATATTATCTAGTAGATAAAAAGTAATATTTTCTTAACGTACAATTTTCTTCATGTTGGCAGCCTGTGGTAAGATGTTATTTAGCCCCATAGCAATGTAGTTCCTTCTTTCATTGATTGTACTGACAATTTCATTTATTTCCACTCGTTTTAATGATGCTTTATTGTTGTAAGATTTACAAGCGATGTTTGGACCTTCCTAAAACAATTCGTGTCCATAACGTCAAGAAATAAATTAGGTTTACATCTATAATTAAGAAGTTCTTTAGACTTACATTGAAAAGACAAAGTGTATGGTTACGACATATTTCGCAGTAATTATCAAAACACGAACTACACACGATATAAACAAGTAATACGATTAATTTTATATTTATCATTATAAATTATAAAATACAAACACAAAAACACATTCACGCAAACCATGGCCAAATAGACAATTGAATTAGGACATATAAAAAAACTTCACATAAAATGAAGGGTTTCGTATCTATTGGTTATGTTTTTTGTGTTTCTAATTTTATTGTTCACATTCCACATTACGGATTTACATAGCATAGCTTTGAGGAATAAAATATTTCAATCACGGAACAATGAACCTGGCGGAAAAGTCATATTCTTTGAAGGTAATTTGGTCCCAAAAATGTTTCTAACAACTTTAGAAGCAAGACGTGATTGTGTAGATTGCGTTCTTCTGTACAAAATCATACATAACTTTTTCGATGTCCCTTTACTTTTGCAAAACGTGTATTTCAAGGTGCCTCGTGGACCCGAGCGTCTTTGCCGGAAAAAATATTTATTTCACATTCAAAGTTGTAGAACCTCTTATAGCATGAACGCTTAAGGTGCACACCGCTTTTATACAGTGTACTTGTAATATTTTCAATGAAAGTTATAAACTGTCTGATTTAGATATTTTTAACTGTACTATATATACCCCGTTTGAAAATATAATAAATATAAAAATAACACCTATATAACAAATATAAAAACGAGTATCATTTAAAATAATGTACAGTGAACTGTGGAGCTAAGCCAGATAAAATTAGCATTATGTACCAGTATTATAAGGGTAGTTCCCTTATAAGGGTAGGTCCTATATTATATAAGTTAGCTATAAGATGATTGTACCGTTTTTGATATGACCGCTTGTTTCTCAATGAATACATTAGAAAATATATACACCTATTGTATTGTCAGATTAATTATCTTTTGTGTTTGTTTGTATGAAGAGCTGCATATTAAGAATGTTTTATTTAATATTCGTAGTCTATAATACCTACTACCTAGGTATTGACTGAGCCTATGGGTTTTCATTTGTGCGAAATTGTCTTACTACTTTCATTATGCTCTTGATGTATTCTGTTTGGATGTGGGTGCTTTTCACCCCACTCTACTCTTGATTGAGAATTTATTGCATAAATTATGGGAGATATTTTGTTCACAGATGACATCAAGAATAATTCTAGTTGTGCAACGTATGGTCCATTGTTTCAAAGTTTCCAAAATTCTTCAAATTCAAAGCCACCCAATTTACAAGCGAATGTTTATGACAAAATGCTATTGGATGAGATGTTCTCCGTTAAACAGTTACAGAGTCGGAATATAAAGCATAACACAAAGGCACCGATATTTCCGAGGATTACTGCGTCAACGCTCACATTAGAGGTAAAACAAAAATGGCCTATGCCAGAGCTTTTAATCAATTCTAAAAAACAAAACGGTGAAAAAAACGAAACTGTACAACGAGATGTAAAAGAAAATAAAACCAAAAATAAAGTTGTTGAACTCAGAAGTATATCAGAGGATTTGAAGCATCATCAAGAACCTTTACAAAATATACCCGTGAGATGTACGTGCATTAAATCAAGTGCGTTTACGTTTTGTAGTCATAGAGAAAACGAGAAAATGTGTACTCACACACCAAAATATGATTTTAGACATGAGCCAGGAATCCTCACTCCATACCCTGCTTTCTACCTACCATATCAGTCTTATTTTTTAAGTGCTACCACTGATTATCCGTATAAAATGACATATTACCATCCAAACATCATCAACGAATTAAAGGTGCCAAAGAAAAAGAAACATCGGTACACTACTACAACCCATTATGACGATGATATTTATTACGAAAATAGTTATAATAAAGCAAAGAAAAAGTACTATGATTATTTGGGAAATGACAAAAATTCAGACAAAGATTTCCATAAACCTAAAAAGGATGAAGTGATAATTAATATCGACTATGATGTTAGAAATGAAGGGAGTAAAAAACCTGAGCAAGATACTGCTAAGAAAGATCCGGATTTGCATGATATTATAAATGACTTGGATCCCGTCTACAGAGACTGTGCCATGAGAAAATGTTATTGTTCCTCGTCTATGAAATATAATTTCAATCTTTTTTATACTATCTCATACATAACATTTGCGGCTTCAATGTATTAAGGATTAAAAACTTGTATTTTGGTGAGGTCTTAAATGTATTGTATTATCTTCCTTTCTAGGATGAAAAGCACCCAGGGATAATGTAGCTTTCTATTAGTGAAAGAATTTTGAAAATCAGACTGTGTCGTACCGTGATCGATCCGTAATATTATATGACCAGCGTTTCTTAAGCTTTTTCATTCCGCGGACCCCTAGAAAATTAAGTACAATTTCAAGGACCCCTTAATAAAAAAATACAGGAATAAGATTAGGACAATTTATTTTATTAAATACGGCACTTAGGCGTGGCCTCTGACTATGGGCCGCCTAAGATGGCTCACGGTCACTCAGCGAGCTATGGAAAGGGCTATGCTAGGTGTTTCTCTATGCGTTCGAATCAGAAATGAGGAGATCCGTAGAAGAACGAAAGTCATTGACATAGCCCAACCGATAAGCAAGCTGAAGTGGCAATGAACAGGACACATAGTTCGAAGAACCGACGGCAGATGGGGCAAAAAGTTCTCGAGTGGAGACCACGTACTAGCAAACGCAGCGTCGGCCGTTCACCTGCAAGGTGGACCGATGACTTGGTAAAGGCCGCAGCAACGCGCTGGATGCGGGCCGCTTTTGACAGGTCCATCTGGAAATCTTTGGGGGAGGCCTATGTTCAGCAGTAAACGTCGTGTGGCTGATGATGAATTTATTTTAGTACTACAAAACATTTCTTTTTTTTTTTTGAAAAATAAAAAACTTACTGTATTTTATTAACGTGAAGGTTAGTGCTGCTTTTTTGCAACTAAATTAGTAATATTTGGGTCGATGTTATTACTCAGTTGTAATCTCAAATCGGATTCCAATTGTAATCTGTTACTGTATTTGTTTTTGATATATTACAAGAACAGAGATCCCGCTTGCTGGCGCACGCTCGCCTTGCTAAGTAAGCGTAGCGAATATAAGACTTGCTGGCATTTATTTATTAATTCAAATATCCATAGATAAGTTGGCGGATCCCCATACACATACAACAGGTTAAGAAATACAGATATAGACTGCTCTATGCAGGCATAAAAAGCAGAGTTCTAAGTGCAAATATAATAAATGGTCCGTGGGCCAGTGACAGATTTCGATGACCAAGTTTCTCTCAAACGATAATTGGTGAGACGCATCAGAGACGTGTATCATAAAGCCTCGTGAACGTCAGCTTCGGCTCCGTGGGTGCCATGAGCGGTGGTAGCCTCCCAAAGATGTAGAAAAAAATATATTATTCAGTCATTTCCTCCCAACTAAGAATCATTTTAAATTGTAGCTAACCCGATACCTTGAAGAAAAAAAATAATCAGCTGACTGTAACTTGGGGCATTATGCGTCAGCTGGTCAGTCAAACATGTAAAAAAAATATATCATTTCAGTGATTTCCTCTCAACTACAAATTTACCTGATGATAGCTTATACGCAACTATGAATAAATATATATGTCAGCTGGCTGTATGCCGGGGCAAAAACCGTCAGCTGATGCCTTGAAAGTTATAACGCAGGTGTTAGGCGAGAGCTTCTATTACATAATTACATGCATCAGCTGACAATGTTTCCCTCGAATTAATGATAGTAGATTCTCTTTATTAATTACAGCATTGTATTATCAATCTATACCTACATGTAAAATGCTTTGTCCTGAATGACTGTCTGACAGTTAAACGCACAGCCCAAACCTCTGACCGTAGAGATCTGAAACTTGCAGGGTGTGTTCCTTGTATGACGCGATGTAGGCATGCAACACTTTTCTAACCCTTAGATTAGAAACGTGTTGCAAAGGTGGTACCTGCAGTAGGTTGTGTTAATCTGAAAAGTCTTCTGCTGACCACTTTATCTTACTCCGGAGAGTACAATAAACTATAAATTCATAATCACTGTTCTTAATATTTCTTCAGTTATTTAATTATATACGTATTAGTCGTAAAGTATTTATACATTTCATCGGAAAACTCATATCTGAGCGTAAAGTCAAACATTTAAGATACATTATATCTTCCCAGATGAAAATTTATAAGCTGACTAGCTTTTGCCCGCAGCCTCGGTCGTACGAAAGAGTTTTTTTTTTGATAAAGGTCCCACTTATACATTTTCACGGGATAAGAAGTAGCCTAAAACTTTCCAGTTTCCCAGATGCTCGAATTATTTCCATACCAAATTTAATCAAAATCCGTTTGATAGTCTTTGAGTTTATCGCGTACAATCTTTTTACCCCATTAGGGGTTGAATTTCGCAAAATCCCGTCTTAGTGAGCTCCAACGTCCTAAAAGGAACCTCCACAAAATTTGAGACTCCTAGCACGTGTAGCTTCTCAGATTTCGTGATGAGTGAGTTAATGACCTTTCGTTTTTATACATATTATATATTACGGGATGAATTTCAATAAAACATGAAACACGTCTTCTATCAGTTCTGTTAAAAATAAGTTTAAGCAATATTTGAAGTAGGTTGGACCAAGGAATCACGTTGGCCCATACAAACTTTGCCCCCCTTTTTCACCCTCTTAGGGGTAGACTTTCGGAAAATTCAATGTCATTAGATGCCTATGGCATACAAAGAACACACCCTGCAAGTTTCAGGTCTCTACGGTCAGAGGTTTAGGCTGTGCGTCAGTCAGTCATTCAGGACAAAGCATTTTACATGTATAGATTGATAATACAATGCTGTAATTAATAAAGAGAATCTACTATCATTAATTCGAGGGAAACATTGTCAGCTGATGCATGTAATTATGTAATAGAAGCTCTCGCCTAACACCTGCGTTATAACTTTCAAGGCATCAGCTGACGGTTTTTGCCCCGGCATACAGCCAGCTGACATATATATTTATTCATAGTTGCGTATAAGCTATCATCAGGTAAATTTGTAGTTGAGAGGAAATCACTGAAATGATATATTTTTTTTACATGTTTGATTGACCAGCTGACGCATAATGCCCCAAGTTACAGTCAGCTGATTATTTTTTTTCTTCAAGGTATCGGGTTAGCTACAATTTAAAATGATTCTTAGTTGGGAGGAAATGACTGAATAATATTTTTTTTTCTACATCTTTGGGAGGCTACCACCGCTCATGGCACCCACGGAGCCGAAGCTGACGTTCACGAGGCTTTATGATACACGTCTCTGATGCATCTCACCAATTATCGTTCGGGAGAAAATGACTGACGAAATTTTGCTACTGGCCCACGGTCTAAAAGGGGTAAACTGAAAATGACATAATTATAAAATCATCCCCATTTTGACTTTCACACGCAAGAAATAAAAGAAAAAAATGTATATTATTTACAATTGATCGCGATCGATTTTACGGAATGATAAAGAGGGATTTTTTTATTTATATCACTGTCTATTTCCATTTATAGAAAAAAGATCACGTTTTCATATTTCAATTAAATTGTTATTTACTAAGCCACAAAAAGGGAAGGACCGCTAGAGTAATTAGTAAAATAAGCCGTTTCGGGCCGAGGTTGAGTTTGAACACCCGATTTGTCGATAAACATAGAAATGGCGAAATATCAACAAAGGCAAGGTACAAAGGGTGGCTCAAATATCTATTGCGTGATTTTTAATTTAGGACATTTACTTTATGATGCACAGGACCTACCGATATAATAAGGATGTCAATTTTGTAACGAACGTACGTAATCCTCCTAGCCAGTTTCAGCAACGGCTTTACGTGCTTTCCGAGGCACATGGTATTACACCGCCAACTTCCTGACTCGGAGTCAGGAAGTTGCGACTGAGTAATTTTTAAGATGGAAAAACCCAGTCACTTCGTTTTTGGCTCGACCCGGGATTCGAACCCAGGACCTCAGCACGCAAATCGTACTCTTAACACGCACACAATACAACTACGTCACCGAGGCAGTCAATCAATTTTATATTGAAATAGCGTACCATTTTGCAAATTTTATTTTAGAAGCACATGACAGAATGATATATTTCAAATAACAATTCCCTTAACACAATAAAGTACTGTACATTATATTTTCACAGACACTTCCATTAACGTATATCATCTGAAATAAATCAAGAAATGTACAAGCGATGAAAGGCACAAACCGAGGATAATTACATATAGTTAACGGAAACACAGGCACGATGAAACAATGGAATAACAACATGTGGTGTAAAAAGGGCTAAAGGTACTTTAATACATTATATCTGTAATTATTTTTTAGCTTGGCTTCAGTTATAATTTTATTTAAAGAATTACTTATAGGTACTGTGGGCGATTAATTGCGTGTAAGTCAAAATTCTCATGACCGTGTTTGGTGCATATTTTGGATTTGGGAGTTCTTAGTATCTGAAACTGCCTCGGTGGCGTAGTTATATTGCAACTGACTGCAATGCTGAGTCTAGGGTTTGATCTCCGGGTCTGGCAAAATGATCTAGAGTTTTTCTGCTCACTATCAGTCGGGACTCTGGAGTTTCTTGCCCGATTGTCTATCGCATCATGGGACGGAATATACACGGCGAAAAGTGGGTGCGTTGCGTCTTTCTCTACCCCTTCGGGGATAAGAGGCGTTTGTATATATACCTACATATTATACAGGGTGAAATTTGTGTCATGGGCATTAAGTAAACCTTATATTAACCTACTTAATGGGAATACTTAGAAGTCATCTAAAATGTGAATAAACCCATGTTTTTTTACAGACGGCTTTGTTCCGCCCGGCACGTAACAGTGCAAAATGCTCCTACACTTTGATATTTGAACATTTATTGGCGCTTATTAAGTGTTTTGACTGTTTTTAATCTGGTATATTTATTTGCAGTAGTTAATGATTCCTTATGTTTACGCGAATGTCAGACATTGAAATTAAACTATTATAACCAAGAATTTTATACCCATATATTATAAACTTCTTGATTATAACGGATCTTTTACGCGGGTCATATGTAACATATAGCTGACGTTAAACACCGACGCTCTACGAAGTCTGCAGTAGCTGAGTACTCAGAAGAATACTCCAACGATTACCTTAGATTTGATAAGCCCCAAATCCTTGCCAAAGAACACCGATTCCTGCCTAGGATGATTCGCGAGGCTATTGAAATCAAAAAACATCCCAATTTCAATAGAGAAGATGGTTGGAAACTTGCACCAGCCTGGAACCCGGTAATACATCTAATTAAATCTGGCCCCAAAAGACCTGCTGCCAGACCTCAAGACATTGTGAGCTCTTTCTGCGTAGACCGGACCGCAAACAATGACTAACATCTTAAATTGTATAAATGTAAATTGAAGGTAGCTTTGTAATACAAACTTTTCGGACCACCTACACCTCAGTCCGCCCCGTGACCACGAAGTGCAAAGCCTTCGAAACGTCGGGAGAAAAATAAAATAAAAA
Organism: Lapara coniferarum; assembly: GCA_949316025.1. Taxonomy (NCBI): domain Eukaryota; kingdom Metazoa; phylum Arthropoda; class Insecta; order Lepidoptera; family Sphingidae; genus Lapara; species Lapara coniferarum. The sequence continues at coordinate 7,470,292 of OX438925.1, forward strand.
ACCGCGATAAAATTCGTTATAATAGTTTAATTTCAATTGCAATAGTAAGTTATCAATTGCAACAGGCTTTAAGCCACTCCTGATTTTTATTTTTATATTACACTACTTAATAATAATAATCTTGATTTGCGTAATTTTGTACCATTAAGAAGAGTATTAATAATATCTTACGTTCAAAGGATGCTCATGAATTCCATTTTATCCTGTACAATATATACCTATTTGAATCAACATAAACTAGAATCCTATAAAAAAAACAAATAGAAAATACAAATTAATTTGTGATAAACTTTTATGTATCTAATCTTAATACTACAAAGTGTAGCAAAATTTGAAAATATTATTATGTATTCGTTTCTTGAGTTTGGTAAAAGGAAAAAGAAGAAAGTAAAACGGAGTAATCAAATTCAAATTAACAAAGTAACTAGCAACCCGTCCCAGCGTCGCTTCGGTAGCAGAATATAATAATATTCTTTTATTTTTCAGCAAAAGCAAAAGCTAGTTTATATTATAATATATTAATGCAGGTAGATATTAGTCATTGACCTATCCAAAACAATTTGACTCGTCAAGCCCCGCTACGGAAGCCGGCGGCCGAGTAAAACCCATACATCTATATACATAATAATATGTAAGCGGGGTTTGACGGGTTAAATGTTGAATGTGTTTACAATATAATTCTAATTATGTGCACATATTTAGCGATATGGACTGAAGTTACGAGAAAGCTCTTCAAGGCCCTCTGCGAGCAAACGCTCTTGACTTTTGAGCACTCATTCTATAAATTTCGGCACACTAATTAGGCGGGAATATGCAAAGCTTTACAAAAAATCTATAAAATCTTACGTCTTTCCTAAATAGTGTACCATATTGAAATGAAGAGTACGTTAGAAGGAAAAAATGCACACTTTTACACTCACACACACACACACTCACGCCTATTATCCCCGAGGAGGTAGGCAGAGGCGCAACTAGTGTACCCACTTTGCGCCGTTATTCCGTCCCATGTTGTGATAGGGGGTGAGCCTATCGCTATATCGGGCACAAATTCCAGACTCCGAGCTGATACTGAATAGAAAACTCAATATCACTTTGCCCGACCCGGGGATCGTACCCGAGACCTCAGCATTGCAGTCGTATCATAATACAACTACGCCACCGTGGCAGTCGGTGGTATAAAATACTTTTACACCTTTGATTAATAATAATATGATATTAATCAAAGTCCACACCTATGGTGAGATCAGTAATGTATGTTTCTTACTGTTGGAATACGTTTGCTGGTTTATTTTTGTTCTGATTTTTTAATTCAACATACTTTTTTATATTTTGAGTCGGTACCTAATTTAATCTGAAAATTGCTTCAGTGTAATTTCGTTCGTGTATTTTCTTAGCTTAGCTGGTAATAAACGGGACCTAATCGAAAATAAAGTTAATCTATACTAATATTATAAAGTATAGTGGACGATAGCCTAGTTGGGAATGGAACGATCTGCCGATGTCCGGAGCTTCGAAACCCAAGGCACACACCTCTGACTTTTCAAAGTTACGTGTGTATTGTTTACCAATTATCGTTCACTTTAACGGTGAAGGAAAACATCTTGAGGAAACCTATATACCTGAGAATTCTCCATAAGAATTTCGATGGTGTGTGAAGTCTGCCAACCCGCACTAGGCCAGCCTGGTGGACTAAGGCCTTAAACCCTCTCAGTAGTAGAGGAGACCTGTGCTCAGCAGTGAGCAGTATATAATACAGGGCTAGTATTATTAATATTATAAAGAGGAAAGATTTGTATTTTTGTATGTTTGAACTCAAAAGTATTTTAAGTTAATCGATTTCAAAAATTCTTTCACCATTAGAATGCTCCTGTATCCCTGAGTAACATAGGCTACTTTATATCCCGGTAAAATTCAAACCCGGACTTTTATTCCGGATTTTTATTCTCGCGAGTCGTTACGGCCAAACCAATAAACCGATTACGATGAAATTTGTAAAGGACATAGTTTAAGGCCCTGGGAAAGACCTAGGCTACTTTTGATCCCGGGAAAATTAACCGGGATTTTATCCCGGAAAATATTTTCTTGCGGGTGGAACCGCAAACAAATAAGTATGGAGATAGATTGAGATCCAGGGTAGGACACAAGCTACTGCTTATCCCGGAAAAATATGAACCGGAACTTTTATCCCGATTTTTTTTCTTGCGAGTACATTATTAAAATATTTTGTCCATTTACGAAAGATTTGAAAGACATTAATGAAAGATTCCATATGGAGCATGCTATTATTGTTTCGAAGATAACGTGATACTTACGTGAATTGTTTAATTTGATTTTAATCTGATTCTGTCGTCTGTGTAGATGGCGCTGGGCCATCTACTGACAGCGCCAGCGTCGCACTATGTTTTAGGGACTTTTGTTACCGGAGAGGCTTTTCATGTGTGTGAAGCCGCGACCAAAATGTACATTAAAAAATACGCAAACAATCAGTGAAGGATGAATTATTTTTCTAGAACACTATTTTTTAAAATGTAGCGACTCGCGTCAGACATACGGACTCTTGTTGGGGAACCAATAAAAACTGCAAAAGAAAGTAATCTTTCTGTAGGTCCTGATTAGCACAAACCTGTGCAAAACTGTATGAACGCTTTTTATATTTGGAAAGCTGCAAAGAATCATAACTCCAGTTTAGATGTCATGATCATTGTCCCTGTTTACAAAAACAGTAAAATCGTCGTATTCTTTACTAATAAGAATTGATACTTCTGGTGCTCCCAGACATAGTTATAATTATTTCATGTTTTTTTTTTAATTTTCCTCTAAGGCATGAATTGCAAAATATGAAATTCTTTGCCTCTCATATTATAATGTGATGCTTTCTGACAATACATTTCGTAACTGGGGCATCATGACACCAATAGGTCTCCATTGATTTCAGGCGTCAGTTTCAAAACTTATGGAATCTTGTTTCTAAGATTTGATACAATTCAAGTGCCTAATTGTTATCCTACCGTCAAACTAATCTGGTTCTTACAAATACCAATTATCGCCCTGACAGTAAGTAATCTGGAGCTATAACAATTAGCTTCAATGGGTACTTCGATGAATTGTTTGTATACGTATTTTGAAGCGATAACTAGCTATTTGAAATACTAATTACAAAATACATCAGTGTTAAGTACTTGAAATAGTAATTATATTTAAGGCGTAATTGAAATCCAAATACCAAATATATATTCCTATCTTCAATAAATATTTCAATTGCAAACACAGCCCAGCCTTGAATATGCCTCCCAGCGAATATTAGTGAATCGAAACACCGCGTCACATCCGCCATGCCCTAATAGTAAATATGCCGTGAAGCATCTCTTGATTGTCACCTATTTTTCTTTTTCTTTCACACACACGCACACACACATAAATAAAAACTCTGTACTGAATAAAAGTAGTTTTTATTAATTACAGTTAGGTACACAATCTGTACTTGTAATTAAACAGTACAACCGGCGTGTCTGTACATTTAAAGCAATGTGATAAAAAAGAAAGCGGGTGACTAAAAAAGAGTAATGGAAAACAAATCAGCGATTTTATAATTCTTTTCTGTGCCTGTTTGTTACTGCAGTTAGCTCCGAAACTACTGAACGGATTGCTATGAAATTTGGTATGGAGATAGTTTCGATACCCTAGAAAGGACATAGGGTACTTTTTATCCCGGGAAAATATAAAACGGGTGTTTTATCTCTGAAAAAATATTTAACGTGGTTGGAGCCGCTAGCAAAAGCTAGTAAAAAATATAAGCCTTTCAATAAGAAGTATTTGCTGTCAATGGTATGGCATGGGTATCAAATATCCGTGAACATTTATAGCTTCTTAGGCAAAGCAATGGTAACGGTCTTAACTTCCAGAAACTCTTCGACGCAGTGCAAACCACTGGAACAAAACAAATCAATGTTAAAAATAATATTTTTCTAGCACCGTAATGTTTTGTTTAAAATATTTACAGCAACGTGAACAGTAAAGTTACATTACATTTTATTGCCGCACTATAAAGCTGCAATGTTTGGATGATTGGTTAAAAAAATACATATATAAATACACACTCATGCCCTTTATCCCCAAAGGGGTAGGCAGAGGCTTCAATTGATAGTCCGCGCCAGATAACGTGGCAATAAAGAACATTGACCTTTATTCGCTTAGTCAGGTATGACAAACCCTTGGCACAGGGTAGGCACACTTTAAAAGGAACGTCAATGATGACGTTGACAATTGATTGGTGTCCCCTATTCTACTATTCTTCGGCGGCGTGTCCGCTGTCTAGAAGGGCCAGTATTTTCCGAATTCATATTATTACCAATATGGAGTCCTTATTTGCAGAAATAACAATATCGAAAACGCTAACTAAAATAATACAAATGTAATAATTGAAACTCAACGAAAAATCTAAATTCAACTAATCACCCGAGAACGTAATATATAATAGCATTATAATATGATAGCTGCAGCACAATCGTGTAAGTAACAGCAAGTATCGCTTTTCATGATAGACCAAAAAGAGGGAAGTATTTGTACTCATTGCTTTCCAGCTACTGCTTTCCAGATTAAACTATACATATTGTTGTATTTATAATATAAATGTGTATATATACATTTCTAAAATACTTACTTTTCGCGCCCAACTCCGGATTCCTTGAAACCTCCGAAGGGTAATTGATGAAGAAATGCTAAGTAAGTGTTTACCCTGTTGAAAGCAAAGTGAATAATTTAATAAACTGCAAAACGTAAATCTGGCATAACTTCCAAAAAAGTAGTGTAATATATGATAATACTTAATATGATTTAAATTTGGTTTTTCAATACATCATACTAATTCACACAATTTTAATTCACAGTTCACAAAATCTAATCCAATGAATATTTCACTGTGGGCCTTGATATAATATACACTTTGTACAGATGTGAAACATTGTATCATCATCATCAGCCATATGACGTCCACTGCTGAACATAGGTCTCCCCTAAAGATTTCCAGATGGACCTGTCAAAAGTGGCCCGCATCCAGGGTGTTCCTGCGACCTTTATCAAGCCGTCTGCCCACCTGGCGTGGCGAGTATTTATAAAAACCCTATAATGAAAAATATAACATTGCATCTTTACGCGAAAAATATATTGTGAATCCTAGATATACATTTTTCAACTAAGCAATTAATTTTCTAATGAGTAGGTACATATTGTAACCAGTTATCTAATCTAATACAAAGTGAAACATTCCCAAAGCAAAATAACATTTCAGTCAGAATTAAGAGTTTCCAACTTGGGTAATTTAATTTTTTTTTGCATCGAATGACGTGACGAGCATGCCGTTCGCCTGATGGTAAACAATACGACCACCCATAAACAGTAGAAACACCATCCAGCACCTTGAGTTATAAAATACTGTGTGGTATTCCACTGCGCTCGTCATCCTGAGACAAAAGATGTTAAATCTCATTATGTCCAGTAGTTCCACTGGCTACAATGCCCTTCAAACCGAATCACAACAATGCATGCACAATGCTGCTTGGCGGTAGAAATAGACATTGCGGTGGTACCCCACCCAGACGGTCTCTTACATATGAGAGTCCTACCGTAACTGCGGATGCAAAATATATTTTTCGCATATTTATGCAGAACTTACCTATATAAAGTTTCTACACAACATAATGTTTCTCACCAAATCATGCCAGCTTCAACATGTTTGCTGTATTGCAGTGCCGTGTTGATGTTGCTGGTGAATATTCCTGCAGCGAGTCCGTAGTTAGTCGCGTTGGAGCGCTCCAATGCCTCTTCCAGAGTATCGAACTTCAGAATACTTTGGACTGGACCGAAAATCTGGAAAAGTTACAATAACATATTCTTGTAGGTGAAGCTGTGTCACTCCTAAAAATAATATATCTAAGATAGTTTGATAAGTACAACTAAAGTGGTGTATTCTACATTCACATGAGTATTATCATCGAGGTGATGCACCGTGTGATAAATATGATAACTAGCGATAATACTTGCATACAGTAATATGAGTGTGGTAGTTACTCAAGTATATCTATTCATGCTTCGCACTACGAACAAATATTAAAATTATCGATTATTAATCGACTGCTTCGGAGGCGTAGCTGTATTACGGTATGGCTGCAATACGAAGGTCTCGGGTTCGATTCCTGGATTAGACAAAGTTACAAATTTACAATCAGCCCGGAGCTGGAATTTGTGCCCGATATAGCGATAAGCTCGCCCCCTATCACATCATGGGCCGGAATACGCACGGCGATAAGTGGGTGTACTAGTTGCGCCTTTGGTGGCCCCTTCGGGGATGAAAGGCGTGAGTATGGGTATAGATTTTCTTTATATTTTTGATTTTTGGGTCAGTGGCATATTATATTCGTGGTGGGATCGACTCGGGTTAACTCCCGGTTCGGACAAAGTGATATTGAGTTTTTCTGCTCAGTATCAGAGTCTGAAATTTGTGCCTGATTTCGCGAAATGATCTATATCATCATGGGGCCGCATTCACACCGAGAAATGGGTGTACTAATTGCGCCTCTGTCTACCCCTTCGGGGTTAGCAGGCCTGAATGTGTAGTTTATCCAGTACCCTATAAAGTAAATACGACAAAAAATACCTCTTCCTTTGCAATGGTCATGTCATCGGTGACGTCAGAGAAGACAGTGGGTTCGATGTAATAACCAGTGGTGCCAACGCGTTTCCCGCCGGTCTGCAGCTTGGCGCCTTCCTGTTTGCCCTTCTCTATGTAGCCAAGTACTTTGTTCATCATTACTTCTTCCACCTGCAAGGTATTTAAACCATGAGGTCAATCTACTAAATTATTCGAGATGATCATTTTTAATAACCTAATATAGAAACTAAGCTATTGCTGGGGACTCTACCTACTACAAAACAATACAATTATACACTCTATATAAACAGCCTAATAGAAAATAACATGTCTTTGCCTAAAATAAAACTCGACGCATGAAAGGAAGGCTCCATGTATTTTATCTCTAAATAACCACAGCTGTAAAATTAATTCAATATTATTTATTATCATGTAGGACCTGAACTGACCTGTGGTCCATGCATCGTAGAAGGATCAGTAGGGTCTCCAATTTTTAACTGCCTGGCAAACTTGACAGATTCTTCAACAAACTTATCATAGATGTCAGACTGGACGTATAGACGTGATGCAGCAACACACATCTGGCCTTGCATACCAAATACAGCCATCGAAGCAGCCGGCACTGCCTGTTGCACTAAAACCCGAAAATTATGGCAAATATTATTTTTCTTATTCATAAACTTGCTCCCACAAATAATGAGTATAGATGTTAGACTTTAATAAACTTAAAGTAATACTCACAGTCAGCGTCGTTCATTATAACAAGAGGGCTCTTGCCGCCGAGCTCCAAAGTAACTCGTTTAAGGTTGTTAGTGCCAGCCGCCTTCTGGATTAATTTGCCTACCTGGAATTTAAATTTCATAATTAAGCTCAATTACAACCAAACAACATTCTATGAAAAACTATATCGAACACATGTCTTTATAGACGAACTATGAAGCAAAAAAACACAAGTAGCCACAAGCCTACTATGAGTTTGTTTGAAACTAAAAATCCTACTTCAAGCGATCCCGTAAAAGATATTATGGCAACGTCGGGATGATGAGTAAGGGCTACTCCAGCGTCTTCACCGAAGCCAGTCACGATGTTGACCACGCCCTTGGGAATACCAGCTTCCTTAAGCAAGGCCCCCAACGCTAGCGCCGTCAACGGGGTTTGCTCTGCAGGCTTCACCACCACAGTGCAACCTGTATAAGAATAAACAATATAAATGGCCAACAGTAACAGAAAAAGATAGAACTAGAATTCACGAAATTTATTAATTAGTTTTGTAAGTGTTATAACACTTACCAGCTGCCAGTGCTGGACATACTTTCTGCACAAATGTTATAATTGGACCATTCCAAGGAAGTATCAAACCAGCAACACCAACGGGTTGTTTTAAAGTGTATGAAAAAACTTCTCCATCTGAAAATTTTTCAACTTAGTAAAGACGGCGTAGTCACTGTGACGGTAAAAACAAGCAACAACGAAGTAAATAAATGAAGATTGCAAACATATACGATATCAAATATACGACAACATTGTTCAATTTAAATTAGGCACCGACTCCAAATATACGTATATAACTAAGCGAATTTATAGTTGAATTATTTTTTGGTTTGCAGTGGTTTTGAAGTCGGTTTATTTTTTGTTAAAACGTTTTATTTATTGCTTTTTTGTTACTTAATTATAGAATAGTGTACACAATACATCATAGATATACGATTGCAGCAATCGCGAGTCATCTGTTGTTAGTTATTGAAGAGTTCCATTGTGTATCTCCGAAGATCTTCATCAGATCTTCATAAATTATATACTAAAACCTTCCCTGAATACTATACATTTGAACATCGAAAACCACATCCAAATCGGATCAGCAGTTTTTGAGAAACTTGCGGCCATACAAATTTACATGCATACAAACATACATACATACATACATACGGATCGAATACAGAACCTCCTTTTTGAAGTCGGTTAAAAAAAACTGCATTTATTCGTAATCACCAGCTGGTATTGTGTCTCCCTGGATCTTGTCTGCTAGACTGGCGAAATAACGAATTTTTGATGGAATGCCTGCTAAGGATCTGTTTAGGATTTGCAGAGTCAATCCATTATGGTAACACTCGAGCGTAGCTAGATAATCAGCATCTCGCTCCACCAGATCCGCGAACTTGTTCAGGAGTTCTCCTCGTTTGGACGCGTCGAGCAAACGCCACTCTGAGTTACGGTGGAAGGCGCGCTTGGCAGCACTCACTGCAGCCTCAATGTCTCCCTAAAATATTTAAACGAAACATTTATTATAAAAGTTGTAATACTCAACAAGTGCTCGTCTTAGATACATGTTGATTTGTTTTGCTCGTTATCAAAATAAACAATCAATAAATACCCAGTAAGTTTCTTCTCTTACCAGCGCCACATAAAATTTAAACTTTAGTGAGTAGTTTTGTATAGGAATACCCACTCGAGGCAGCGGGGCGGCATTATTATGATGAATTGATATAACAGTCCACATCGTAGCCAGGCCGGTACATGACAGGTGACAAGTGCTTGTCAGTTAATCACCGGTTAAACTTCTATAGAGACCTTGAATTGTAACGACTGTATTTGTTTTTTATGATAACTTACAATTTAACATTTTATTTTATTGTTATTTACAATTATTTTTTAATTTAATTAAAAAGACTGAAGAGGACAAAACCTTTCGAGTTAGTGTAGTGAACTTTTAGTGTAACATAGTGCAGTGAGTGCTAGTTAAAAAGAACACGCGAACAATGTGTCTTCCCCTTAATAGAGACAATAAGAAAAGTGTTATTGGACATGTTCTTCTCATTAGAAGTTTAAGTTAGATTAAAATAACTTATTAGTCATAAGGCTAGATTGTTATGAAAATGATGTATTGATCACAGTCGGTACATCATAAAAAAAAATATTACAATTAATTAATTTCTTTTTGTTGTAAGTTTTTTTTACATTTTGTTTGTTTTGTATTGAACTTGAGTAAATTCTTGATAAATAATTTATGTACGGATAAATCAGATTTTGAGTGTAAGTTGAAGGTAACTTAATTATGATTATTTACTGCTTTGGTGTACATATACGTACGTTTTAAATTTAAATCATGGTGCTTAAGAGTTTTTTTTCAAAGAAGTCATACATCTTATTTCTTTTAGGTATTTTGGAAGTTTATTATATACTTTTGCTCCCTCGATACAACTCTTGCCATAGTGAGTCCTGGGCACTCCTGGGTGTACGCAGAATAATATTGTTTGCTTGCCTTGTTTTCTTTATTAAGCTATTGCATAGCTTCTATGGCGGGCCTTGAGCGTGGAGACCGAATCCAGAAATTCCGTAACGAAAAATAACCTTACACCCTCACTCCGACCGGTACAGCGGTGATATTTTATTTTCAACTCTATCACAACCATCTAGAGTGTAAAATTCCATAAGTAAATTGAATATCGCAGTCTTGTAAGAATACAATATGTAAGAGGATATGAGCTGAATGTTAAACGATAAAAAGTCGAAATTACCGTGTATTTAAAAATTGTTCCAGTCAGTGAAACGTATCGAAATGTCAAACGCGGCGGAATGACGTGATTCTAAGTTAGAATTTTTTAAAAGTTTTATTTTATATCTGTTCAAAGAGGTTATAAATATTAGAATTACCTGCATAGAGTTTCGGCGTTAGAGCACGAGTGAAATTTGGACAATAGAAAAAAATAAAATAAATAAATAATTATAATTACATAAGTTGATAAAAAATGCTATGCAATAGCTTTACGGCGGCGGTCTCCGAGTGCCACACGTCTTTTTTTTTGTATATCTGTTCTTTTTGTGACTGTGATACGACAGTGAAGATCATTTGTTAATATTTTTCTGACCAAAATACAAGTGTTACAGATACAATTTTCTTTAAGGTTAAGTAAAAAACTAGTTTCTTTATAAATTATGTTAGTTCGTGTTAGGTATTTGTATCTGAATAGTAATTTTATTAATTTGTTGTGGACCGTTTGCAAGGTATTTAGGTTAGTTTTATGGGCAGAACCCCAAATTTCTGGAAGACAGTCAAAATGCAGTTTTATTAGGGAAGTATATCGCGTTTTTAATGGAATGCAGTGGATTATATTTTTAAGTGCACCAGTAAGAGAAATTAGTCTTACCGATTTTTTTGTAAATGGGACTTCCATGTCAGTTTATTATCTAATACTAAGTCGAGGTATTTTTCACTTTCTGTTGTCCATAGTTTCACACCATTAATAGTCAGCGATGAGTGTTCGTTCATCTGCCTATTTATTTCCGAAAATATTAGATACTTTATATTCGATTCGTTTATAGTAGGTAAATTATGTAGAAACCAATTTTGCACTAAGTTTAAATCAGCTTGTGCTAGCTGTACTATCGTTTCTATGTTTGGGCCAAAGATATTTATAGGCATGGGCCATCAGCATAAAGTGTTAGATGCCCAATCTTATCTCATCCAAGTTGTTGATATAAACTAAAAATGAGATTGGCCCTAAGATCAATCCTTGGGAGACACCTCACATAACCAATTTGGTATTGCTTTTGAACTGTCCAATTTATACAACTTGGTAACATTTTTCCAAATATGACATAAACATTGTCAAACCATTACCTTTTATTCCTGCATGTTTATGTACTTTTTCAATTAGTAGTTTATGATTTACAGTATCAAAGGCCTTAATTATTCTTGAGCTGACTGATATATCAGTAATAAATAAATAGCTATTGTTTTTTTCTTCTTTTAGCTTTATAGCTTTACAATAACTATTCTTGTTTAGAACATGACATGTGTCTTGCTAGATGTAAGATGTAAAACATTATTCGCAACAGGTCAGCAAACTTGTGAGAGCTACATGACTATAATTTAACGACGTATATCAACGGCTATAATGTTAGTGATGTCGTGGGTCAATCAAGATACTTATATAGGTAACCTGAAAAAGAACATGGATTGGTTTTGGATTTAAATAAAGGACTTGCCTTATCGCCTCTCGCAACTTTAGCAATAACGGATCCATCATGCGGGTAGAAGGTTTCAAAGGTCTTCCCGCTCTTGGCGTCCATCCACTCATTGTCGATGAAAAGCTGGAAAACACAAACAGTAAATTAATCATACATCGTGTCACACCACACGAATAAAATTTTTACTCCCCGAACTATGAACCATGAGTAAATATTTTTTCATATCTTAACAAAACCCTGGAAACGGCTTACGACTGGTTCGATAAACAAACAGTAGGGAAAATTATAATTAATTATCTTTTATACGAATGCTCTTTCACATTTGTGATTGGTAACTAAACCAGTCTTTAATATTGTATAAGTTCAATTAAGCATGTTTAGTCTATTAATTGTGGGTGTGTCAATAAGTAAATAAATAAATATACATACATACATACATATACCCTCACGCCTGTTATCCCCGAAGAGGTAGGCAGAGGCGCAACTAGTGCACCCACTTTTCGCCGTAATTCCGTCCCATGATGTGATAGGGGGCGAGCCTATCGCCATATCGGGCACAAATTCCAGACTCCGGGCTGATACTGAATAGAAAAACTCAATATCATTTTGCCCGACCCGGGGATCGAACCCGAGACCTCAGCTTTGCAGTCGTACTGTAATACAACTACGCCACCGAGGCAGTCACATAAATATATTCGCGACTTATATTATCAGCAGTAGGTAATGAAGACAAAAGGGCATGTTCAAAAATGGAACTGAAAATCCAAACAAGGCAGTCTATATATATTTGGATAGAGCTCCTGAAAACTAGCCTTTTGCAATAAATCGATTAATTTTAAAGACCTCCAATTTTGAGATCCGTGTTATTTTGTTTGACTTGAAAACTACACTTAATATGAATGTTATCAAAAATGTTGGTTATGAATGGAGGGGTCTAAAATGTTTTTTAATGGATCTAAGTTCCACATGTTCCCTTTAATATCCCTAAAGTTTGAGCTTGTTTAGATTTTCAGGCCCAGCACCCATACAAAAAGCGGATATCTCTTTTGTTTACCTCAAATGGCAATTATGAAAGATTTTTATTATCTTGCCACTGATCTAAACACTTGTCGAGTACATGGGAATAGTCACTGCTACCCGTAAGATGCCGAAGGGGATCGCTACTATTACAGTGGCGTAACTATATGGTGGCAAGGGTGTCAAATGCCCCGAGCCCCCGGACTGAAGGAGCCCCCGGCCGCCCCGATCCGAAAGGCCGCGAACTCAGATATAACATAATTTTTTTAACACAAAATAGTAAGTATAGTTATTTACTATAATATTTTAAGTAAGTATTTAAAAGGGTTATGAGCATGAAAGTTGGGGAAGCCTAGAAACCCAACTACAAAATAAAAAAATTCTTAGTGAATAATTTAGTTTGGAAATCGTTATTTCGTATTACTTTATCCAATAAATTGGCCACGGGCCTCAGATGATATAGTTACGCCAATCCTAGCATACTAAACGCAATGTCTATTTCTACCTCCTAGCAGCAGTGTGCATGCACTGTTGTTTTTCGGTTTGAAGGACATTGTAGCCAGTGTAACTACTGGACATAATGAGACTTACCATCTTATGTCTCAGGATGACGAGCGCAGTAAAATGCCACACAGTACTTGTAACTCAAGGTGCTGTGTGGTGTTGCTACTGTTTATGGGCGGTCATATCGCTTATCATTAGGCGAACGGCATGCTCGTCTCGTCATTCAATACCATAAAAAAAACTGACCTTTGTATATTTTATTTGCGGCGCCATTGTCATTTGTTACGTCCACGCACATGAATGCACAATTGAGAATCATGACATACCTAAATAAACATATGCTTATCACATATCCTTATCCTTATCATATATGTCATTCCATAGGAACATTTTTAGGGTTCCGTGCCTCAAAAGGAAAAAGGAACCCCTATAGGATCACTTTGTTGTCCATCAGTCTGTCAAGACCTTTTTTCTCAGGAACGCGCAGAGATATCCAGTTAATATTTATATTAAATACTTATTTGGGTTTACGAACTCTTTCCACTGTAAAAAAATCAAACTTGTAAGTCAATGTGATCAAATGATAATAATTATTATCTTTTATGTAGCATATTTTCGCATATTTTGTGATTTCGTAAGGGATACTAAAGCTACAGGGTACTTGCCGTTGACCTAGGATCATGAATATTATCAAGAAGCAAGGACTCGCAGCACAAGTAAATAAAAAATCTGAAAACCGTAAATATAGGTACTTTATTAACAAAACAGCATAATATACACTATTACAAACTTTTTAAATTTGATTGATTTATTCAATAATTTTGGAGAGCTATTAGAACTTAGATACAAGTTTGTACGAAACTCTCGGTACTCGAGTCCAACTCGCACTTGTGCGGTTTTTTTTACGGTTCCATGACTTTCTTAACATAATATAAAACAAATTCGCTTCCCTCTGTCTGTCCCTATGTATGCTTAAATCTTTAAAGCGGCGTAATGGATTTTAATTCGGTTTTAGACTGTTCGAAGAGGAATGTTTATATGTATAGTACATGCATAATATAGTAAAGAAACACTGATAATTTTAAAGGCTTCTAATGTGATGTCGTAAATAAACACTTTTTTGCGCGTACATTGCAAACGCTGGCTAAATCCTACGAGATAGATAAAAATAATGTACTACAGCATTGTACACCTTAAAAAGGTCTACAAAATACTCTGCAATGGTATATGTCTATCTCTTAGGGATAACCCACAATAACGATATTTTATTCTTCACTGTTTACGAGAAACAATGGCTTATTTACGAAGTGATTTTAAGCAATACAGTTTTATTCCTTATCCAATTATGTACCTTAAATACATTGTGCATGTAGTAAAATTAAATATGGTCCTTTACAGCATGTAATTCAAATAAATATTTTCGAAGATATTACAGATTTCAAATTGAGGGACATAGTGGTTGCGGCGGTACCGGCCGGGGGTCGGCGGCGCATGCCTCTTATTAGCGCGTCGAAAGCCACGCTTTGCCCTACAGCACTCAAAGTGACTTTTATAGCGGAGAAACTCTTTAATGCAGGTGAAACCGCGGGCAAAAGCTAGTAATGTATAAACACGTTATCTAGTGTGTCTGAGGGTTCCATGTATCTATTATACATACATACATACTCAAGCCTTTTATCCCCGAAGGGGTAGGCAGAGGCGCAACTAGTGCACCCACTTTTCGCCATTATTCCGTCCCATGATGTGATAGGGGGTGAGCCTATCGCCATATCGGGCACAAATAAGAATCTATTATTATACAGCATAAAATCTATTATAAAGTAAAATAAACCTACATCATTGTGTTGTCCTCTCTATTATTGTGTTTGTTTGTCACCATCATCGTGACTATCTAAATTACTACGTATACATCCGACAACTCCAGCGGCCTCATAGTAACAACTATCATTAACTGATTAGTCCCGAAAAATAAAATAAAATAAATATATGTTACACTAGTTATAGTTTCACTTACGAATCCTTCTCAATATTCGGGTCCTATACACCAGGGGTGAAGCTACCGCCGTATCAGCCTTACTTTAGGGTCGCTTCTCACCCCCTACGCTTAACTTAAATAACCAGCGAAAAGTAGGCCGTGCTACCCTAAAGGACCCCTGACATATTCTGATACAGGGCCTCTAGGGCAAGTTCCACCACTGCTACACACATTTACCAGTTTTTACCCCTAGATAACAATATTTATTATTATCTACGCTCACAGTTATTTTAAAACATCTGTCAGCATATCCACCTAATTATAATTTCTCTCTATCTATTCTATGCCGAAATAGGGTAGTCAACTATATTTTTTTAATACGTTTACCTAAAATGGAAAAAGAGTTTTGTGTCAATTTTGCGCTGCCCTCTATAGTTCGTGCACGTTCCCTATACTGATGGACCAAGTCCTGGATTAACATATAGAGCTACTTATTTTCCGATAATTTGCTCTTGTTAGAAATATTTGAATTTTTTGGCAGAAAGATTTGTGGCTGTGTGTGAAACCTCGGTTCATTACTAAAGTCCAGAGAAAATGCTATCTAAATGGTGAGGATGATCACGATATCCTGTCCAACTTCACAAAAAAAGTAGTTGTTTTGTCAGCCGGAAAAGTAATTGCTTCAGATTTCTGGGCTTAAAAGGATATTATTAAAGAAAAAGAGAAAACATAAAGTTAAACGGCCTGGTAAAATGAAAAGAAAAGCCTTGTCTCCCTATGATATTGCTCAAGTTCACACACCAGTTAACAGTTTAAAACTAATGCCGAGATCCACGTTGTGGCTTTGATACATTACCCCATGTGTTGAGTTCACTAATAATATATGTAAGCCGTTTGGAGGTGAAAAATTCGACTTTAGAAATAGATAAAAGTCGTTGACTGTAATCGATTTCTACATACATACATATATATACACTCACGCCTTTTATCCCCGAAGGGGTAGGCAGAGGCGCAACTAAAGCACCCACTTTTCGCCATTATTCCGCCCCATGATGTGATAGGGGGCGAGCCTATCGCCATATCGGGCACAAATTCCAGACTCCGAGCTGATATTGACTAGAAAAACTCAATATCACTTTGCCCGACCCGGGAATCGAACCCGAGGCCTCAGCATTGCAGTCGTACCATAATACAACTACGCCACCGAGGCAGTCAATAATCGATTTCTAAAGTCTAAATACAGAACCTTCTTTTTGAAGTCGGTTAAAAATAACGTGGAATGTGTTTTTTTTCCACATACAAAGATATGAAAGCCACTGGCTATTTTGATGGGTTTAGAAGAGTGAGAGTTTTTGAAGTTGTATTCCTATACCAGCTCCGGGCTCCTGCCCTTGGGCCTTCCTGCCAGAATTTTGAAAAAAGTGTGTCGTACTTTGAGAAGAATGTTATGTTATTCACAATAAATACAATAGAAACCGGTTGTAGCGACATCGTTTACAACAACTATCGGAGATAGCGTCCAGATTAAGTGGTCCCTTCCATATTGTTATAAATTGCGCTGTAAATTTAGAATTCAGCAATATCCATGATCTACTAATAAACGTCGCCGATTTGGTGTGCTAAATTAAAAAAAAATGGTATTTCGGATAGTACCAAAAATTACCCATGTTTTCTCGGGCTCATTGTACCCGAAAATTCAGTTTTAACTTTAGCCAGCTCGGCTGCCCCGAAAACCGGAGAGAGCTATTAAAACATTTTCATATCAATAAAAATATATAACTTCAATGATTATTTACAACATTTTCGCCATACAGCTTACATGTACACAAAAAATGAGCTAAGTTACTTTTGCCGTTTTTTGTTTTGAAAATAAGCAGACGAACATCGACTGCATAGTGACGAGCAACGAAGTTTTAGGCAGCGCGCTGAACATAGACTTATATAAGAGAGCAGGAGGGCGGGTTGGCTCGGTGAGCATAATGCGAGCACGAGAGAAAATACTAAGTATTTATACATAACAAATTGATTTATTGGCTTTAAATTACAAAATAAAAAATGCCCATTTTATACATTTTGTCTTTTAATAGCTTAAATTTTTAAGACATTTTAAAACTTCTTAGGCAAGGCTTTTCTTTTTACGCGGAGAAGGTGAATTATTACTACCGCTATGTGTTCAAGGGGAACGACTGAGCGGTTATGTTGGGTTCACCGTGCCTTACGACCCGACGTTGAGCTGCCCGGAAAGATGGAAAACGTCGGGCGACCGCCGGGCCGAGTCCCTAACCTATATAACGGCATACCAACCAAAACTCTGCGGTGGCCATCTTCGGCGCATTAGGGACGGCTGCGGGCTTCCTCCGACTCACGTCTAAATTGTGACGGTCTTAACTTCCAAATACTCCTCGACGTAATATTCAGAGTATCGTAATAATCCTAATCTTCGCCACTTACCTACATGAGGTTGCATTATTACTTTGTATTAAAAAAACAAGCTTTTGTTCGCGGCTCTGCCCGCGTGAAAGGTTTTTCCGGGATAAAAGTCCCGCTGTATAATTTGCCGGGATAAAAAGTAGCCTATGTTTTAATCCAGGGTATGATCTGTCCGTATACCAGGTTTTGTCGAAATCCGTTCCGGAGATTCGGAGGTGTACAGAAAAAAAAACAATCAGGAAACCAGACAGAAAAGAAGAATCAGATTGATGATACGGCTGGATAAATTATGTAAGCATTTGGTTTTATAATATTCCAAGTATCGCACTTAGTGAAAAAAAATACGTTTTAATTTGTTTTATTATTCCTTACACTCTGGCCTTTCACGAAACTTATATTGTAATTTCTTAAATTTGCAGAGTAGGTGTAAATAAATACTTAGTGCTAAACAGTCACACAGATAACGGGCTAAAATTGTGAAAACGGGCTAGAAATATCTATCAAAAAATATCAGTAAATTATACAGTAACTGACATCAACTTTTGACGATTGGTGCCACTATATTAGGTAAATGTTTTTCATTATAATGGAATAATACTTTTTTTTATGATATGACATTAACTAATCGATATATAGATTAGACGATGACAGAATAAATTATTATCTCTATACTATGATGATCACATTTTGCATGCATGCAGCTGTTGCTTCTTGCGTACTACTGAGAAAACAATGTTTTTTCTCCATCTTTATTCATAGATTAAAAAAAACTCATTTTTCTAAAAACTTCTATAGAAATTTAGAGGTAGGTATTGACGAAATTAAAAAAAAAACCTCTTTTGCAATGGTCATGTCGTCGGTGACGTCAGAAAAGACCTTTGGTTCGATGTAATACCCCGTTTTGCCGACGCGTTTCCCGCCGGTCTGCAGCTTGGCACCTTCCTGTTTGCCCTTATGTATGCATTTTAAAGGAATACGTACATTTTAGTGATGCGACTCAAGTAGGATTTTATGACTCGAGTCAATCGAGTCATTTCAGTAAGTTACTCGAGGTGTACTCGAGTTTTCGAGTCACTCGAGTCAAATATTTTATATTTTCACGCCATGCAACTCGAGTGACATTTTTTATAGCAGTTTTTAAAACGTTTAAAAACTGCGGGTTAACCTGTCAATATTCCCTTGCCAATTATTAAGCGAAAGTCGTTTTTACACGCCTAACTATAGGATTCTAATAAGAAATTTAAATTAACAGCTGTCAAACTGACATGGAACATTGAAAATAGTTAGTAATATACAATACTAGCTTTTGCCCACGGCTTCGCCCGCGTTTATAAGTTTTTCCGGGCTAAAAGTACATACATAAAAACCTTCCCGTTGCATCACTCTATCCAACACATTTATTTGGATAAAGATTAATATTATGACGTTGATACAACTCTTAACAAATAATGCATTAATTTTGACCAAATTTAATTACCATAAAAACGGTTCTAGAGAGTTAATCTTAAAAGATAGACATATACTGTCGCGGACTTTTTTTTAGATCATTTCAAGAGGAATAATTCTTTCATACATATATTTTTGGTATCTTGAACCGTTTTCGCAGCGCACGCAATGGAAGCCCTCAAGGATGAATAATTTTCCCCGCATTTTTCACATTTTCCATTATTTCTTCGCTCGTAATAGTTGCATCGTGATGTTATATAGCCTATAGCCTTCCTCGATAAATGGTCTATTCAACACAAAAAGAATTTTTCAATTCGAACCAGTAGTTCCTAAGATTAGCGCGTTCAAACAAACAAACAAACAAACAAACAAACAAACAAACAAACAAACAAACTCTTCAGCTTTATAATATTAGTATAGATTAAAAAAATTAAATAATCAGTCTTTACAGTAATTGTTATGCTAAGATATATCTGCACTAGGCACACATTTAATAATGTGACATTAGACAATGTCTTTATAAGATATTTATAGTGATACCAGTGGGCTTAGAGTGTGAAAAAAAAATACGATGCGTCTCCGCTTCCTTTTATTGTGATTGGTTAAGAGACTGACGTATCGGTCTTTTGATCAGTCACGTCAACAAAAAAAAAAACAAAAATCGAAGATTTTGGTGTTAATCTTTTCCATTTTATCCTACTAATATTATAAACACGAAAGTTTGTAAGAATGTATGGATGTATGTGTGTTACTCTTACACAAAGACTACCGAACGGATTTTGATGATATTTGGCACGCGGGTAGATCATATCCTGGATTAACACATAGGCTACTTTATATCCCAGGAATATATAAAGCGGGAAAAATATTTATCTAAATAGGCAGTACTGACGTTCGTGACTTTGACACTTGACAGTTGACTGAGAAGTAAGGTTACCGAATAGACTACTCGATGCGCCGAGTTGACTCGGCAACTCGGGTACGAATTGACTGGAGTCAATATTTATTTCACTTGAGTACAATTTTCGCAAACTCACTCGAGTAAAAACACGGCTCGAGTCGCATCACTAGTACATTTAGCGTCGTTCATTATAACGCTGTCGAAGGCATAAAACGCTCGCTTCTCATAATTTGGTTGGTGATATAGGTAAAGCAACAAAATCTCGGAGTGAGTAGCCTCCGACTGCGTTTGTGAACACTGTCAACGAAGATTATTCAAAACCAAAAAAATTAAGCATATTTTCATCTTGACTATAGAAGGCCATTTGCCCGATGTGTTATTCCATAAATAGCCCCATCCTATGTACTTTATAATTAAAAAAAAAAAAACAACAATCAAAATAATAAAAACTGTATTTTTTCTATTCAATTCAATTCTTGCGTAACTTTTGGGACACCTATACTAGCCTCATAAATCCAAGTAGATTCTACTTAACAAACTAAGTTAAATTTTCATGACTACACTATTTTTTTACCGCGGCATTATTTATTTTTTAATTAAGAACAGGCAATTAAGCAGAGAGCGACAATATTGGTGTCAGACTTGGTTAGTCGACGCTTAGGAAAGTGTTTAAAATGTCTCATATTTCCTGGATGAATTTGACTTCTAAGGCAATTCATACCTATGTCTCGAAATTACTTAATTTCTCTAGGAGATAATGCTTTGCATGCTT
The DNA here is from genome assembly GCA_949316025.1 of Lapara coniferarum. Classification (NCBI taxonomy): domain Eukaryota; kingdom Metazoa; phylum Arthropoda; class Insecta; order Lepidoptera; family Sphingidae; genus Lapara; species Lapara coniferarum. The sequence continues at coordinate 7,490,951 of OX438925.1, forward strand.
TCAATGTAGTGCTTTTCAAAACTCGAATTACTGTAAGTCTTAAGATTTTCCAGTAAAACCTATGATTTACCTACTTTAAATCGTTACCTAAAGCCCGAAATGTTTAGAGATCTATTTCATTTAAACATTTTGAGATACATACTCGGTAAACGTAACTATTTATACACAGTATATGTTTCATTTGAAAACTTAGGTATGTAAACCTCATTAGCTCTCGTCTAATTTGAAGAAGGTTTAAACTTAAGAAACCTGTTATGAAAATTTATAAGTCCTTATATTTACAACTAGCTTTTGCCAGCGGCTCCGCCCGCATGAAAGAGTTTTTCCGGGATGAAAGTCCCGTTTGTTATTTCACGGGGATAAAAAGTAGCCTATGTCCTTTTTCAGGCTCTAAAATATCTGTGTACCAAATTTCATTTAAATCGGTTCAGTAGTTTTGGCGTGAAAGCGCGACAGACAGAGTTACTTTCGCATTTATAATATTATTAATTTCGACCAAATTTGATTACCATAAAAACGTTCCTAGATAATAACGCAACATCTGTTCATTACAGTACGTTATGGGACTCACATGATGAATTATAATGCGGTTATACTTAGTTCGTGAATGTAGAGATTTCTTTACATTCTAATTCCATTTGATGCATATTTTCAAATACACCCTGCAATTTAAATCAGAAGGAGAGTTCGGTGTGTGTTTCAAAACACTACCCGACTAAGATACACCAAAGGTATGCAAATAAATTTCTTAATGCGTAACTATTAGCATACTCCTTTGTGGGTAACGAGTATTAGTTCGTATGTTGTTGTAATAGTCGATGAACATAATGGAAATTCTCAACCGGTGGCGTAGTGTAGTTGGCGTGGGAGTGGCGTGGCGTGACTTAAGGGCAAACTGCGTAAAATACAACCTTTTTCAAGTTGGTTGATTGGGGCCACGCGTTACTTTTTTTAATGCCATGGGACGCAAATTTTAGGTCCACCCGGGCGGCTTAAACCTTACCCTGCACTATGCTCCATCGGAGTAAATAAAACTAAAGATATCTACATAAATCATGAAACAGTTTAATCAAACGTCTTTATAGAGCACATTTTTCTTTTATTCTTGTTTAAAATAAAGTGTGATTTGTGCGTAGACTATATAATAAAAAATGGTGTGTGTAAATTGTCTCATTGCTTGTGGCACGGGGTTATCTACTACGGAGAGGGTTTAGGTCCTTATCCTTTTCTTTTGATTTTGGTCTCGAACAGGAAAATATTTTAATAATCATATCAAATATCGAGGAATGGGCTGTTAGGTAGTGTATTTTCTCGGTCTCTTTAAAGTAAATGCTTCAGATTCTGGTAGTAATCCGAAGTATTCTGCTTTAGGGAGTTCCGTAGCTTCTCTTTTATGTATACTTACCTAGTGAAATCTTGTGACTTCGAAATTCATCAATTCGTTATAAGGACGCAACGTCTTTCTTTATTTGACTTATATTTTTATAATATTCAGTGTTTATTGTTACGTCAGTTGAAGACAATGTCGTATAATATAAAATAAAAAAATGAGTAAGCATAGAAAAACGCGCCGTAGACAGCTGACGTGTTGATGTACATTGTACAGGGTACCGAATGATCCAGTGTTCTATTCCGCCAAAAAGTTGTCTAATTTCATTGTTTCTATGCGAATACCTACAAATATAAGGAGAGTATAAATCCTGTGAACTGTAATCCCACCAAAAACATAAATGTAAAAAAGGAGAGCCAAGTTCAATACAATAATTATGCTGGCTTCGCCTCAAAAAGAATGGAGATCTAAATGAGTGCCAAGTTCTATGCAAAATTCAAATATTTATTTAAATTTTTAGGAACAAAATAACATTTATAGCGCTTAGGATATGTAAACTCCGTCATGTACGAAAAAACATTTAATCTCAAACGGTACAAATAACAAAATATACATTTAGCGTTTACAAAAATGGGCCCCATGCACGAGACGGCCGGCGCGGGGCGACCGCAGAACACGCATTGCCTCTGCGCTGGTTAAGCGAGAACTGGAGCGGCGCAGGGGCTCGTGTTCGCGAGTCGCCTCGAGCGGCGCCGCGGGTGCGGGGACGGGGTGCGAGGGTTAGGGGTGTTTAAAATAATATCATCCGCTACACATTATGAACAAGTACTAAACTCTATTTCTTTGCTTTATTGGATACCTATAACAGTTGCTGTTATTTAAAAATGTGAGATATTAAAGCAGGTTAGATTTGACTTGGCCCGTTTTCATTACATCAGTCATTTTATAAAGTTATTCAACATATATCTATATATTTTATTTCTGATAAAAACTGGCCAAGTCAAGTCTAACCTACTTTAAGATCTCACATTTTTAAATAACAGCAACTGATATAGGTATCCAATAAAGCAAAGAAATAGAGTTTAGTACTTGTTCATAATGTTGTTTTGTTCCTATAAATACATATTTGGATTTTGCATAGAACGTGCACTCATTTAGATCTCCATTATTTTTGAGGCGAAGCCCACAGCCAAGCACAATTTTTGTATTGAACTTGGCTCTCCTTTTTTACATTTATGTTTTTGGTGGGATATCATTACTTTTTGTAAAGAAAACTAGGCAGATATTTAATTATGTAGTGCCGCGCGCCGCCGACGACACACCAATGGCCGGTTGTTTAGCGCGTATTACAAGTTTTTTGTATGGGGACCCCCCTATTTTTTAATTTTTTTTTCCTACGCTTACACACAATTACCGAGCTGGATTCTAAATTTCATCCTTCTAGGTCATCTGGAAGGAGGTTAGGTATAAGGACTATATGTTAGTCAGTCAGTACTAAAATTTACGACTTTTCGACCTTCATATCTTTATAACCGTTTGAGCTAGCTTCATGAAATTTGGGCTTCTAGATGTCCTTATGGGTATAATTAAACACACATAGTTTTAAGTGTTTACGTTAAATAGGTTTTGAGTTATAGAAGGGTGAAAAGTGGCACCAAGTGGTTCGTGTAATATTACACTTGGCGCTGGCTAGCCAGTTCCTTTGCTTGAACTTGGCTTGACACGCTACCGCGTGTCTAGATATTTTCGTTTGAGTCTATTGAGTAACTGAACTAAGCTATGATACGAAGACATTATCTTAGAACTCTTTGCTATGACAGCAGCTGATGTAACAAGAAGCAAGAACATTCCATATTTTTAAAATCGCTGATGTTTTAAGAGTAGTTGTAATTACCATCGGGTTTATTGTATACTGGGAACATTTTAAAACGAAAATGATGCTTAGATTGAAGTCAGTACCAGACGTAAGGTTGGTTATGCACTGACGGTAAATATAAATTATTTTTATTTACATGTTGTGGTAACAATTGCATTTTGCATTCAGTTTTGGTTTTAAAGTAATCTTTAGGAGAGAGAAGCCTACTTCAACGGTGAAGTTCTTGTAGCTGATGACAAATTCAAAACGGATTTAGAGTTGCAATTCCAGTAAGCATCTGCATAGTAGCTAAGTTACGCAAATATGTGTAGCGAGGCTGGTAACGGTAGGACATTTTTCTGTGGTCCTTTTTCACCAGAAGTGTACTAAGCGTGACTGGGTAATTTAGGTTATGATATTGGTGTTTTTATACGTCATGTGGCTGATGACAATGATGATGAATGATGTATTTTTGTAACCTACCATTTAACCCAGGCATATTTTCTGTAGAGAAGCGCCCTAATGTACCGTATACGAAATATTTGTCTAAACTTTTAATTCACTAAAATCTTAGTTGTTTTTAAATTTTACCTACCGAAACATCATACTAAAAAAAATTAAAGAAATCCTAAGCCTACCTATTCATAATTCATATTATTGGCACAGAACTGATGAGCAAGTACTCAGCCTAAAACTCGTCTCTCTTCATTACCAGCTACTAATTATGCGTTTTATTAAAATGGTATGCAGTCTATGAGTATTTTTGCTCATTTTACTTTTTCCTGTTGGCGTTTATGCTGCCAACGTAAAATTATACGATCTAAAAAATATTTTGACAACTTCCTCGGTGTATTTTGAACTGGCCTTAGACGCTCGCTGCAGATACACGCTTCCCGACAAAAGATTTATGATGTAGAACACATTTTATTTCTGACACTTATGTTTATTTGTGATACATACGATGTGATTCGTTGTTTGTATAATGAGACAATGTTAAAAATTTTAACAACAGAATATTTTTTCGTTCGGTATAGTAAAAGGGGAAGGTGCCGCTTGTGTTAGGTGACGGGAGGTTACAAGCTTTACGGCACATGGAAAGGAGGAGATTGGAGGTCCCGAATACAGAACAGTATAATAGGTATTATACTACGACTACTTCGAATTAAAGGCCTGTGCTACTGTAGTGTCCTCGCTTAAGGTTTCAAGATCGTTAGAAGTGAATGCATTGCTTTGTAATTAAAAGTACTGGCTGGAGTGGTTAAGACCACACAATGAGGAGCCAAATCAGTTGGTATCATTTTGATATAAAAAATCATAGACACCTAAGCTTTTCTTTGTTTTTTATTTAGCTTATTAAATGCGCTTTGCCGATTATAGCGGCACTTAAAAACTGAGATACGTCTACGATAAAAAGGCTTAACGTTCTATCAATGTATACCATGTAAAAATACAAACAATTTTATGTAGACATTAATCGCCATAAAACACAGTTAATGGCCAGGCAGCCAGCTGTAATGATTTACTCATGCATGAATTCTATTTCAAACGCATATGATGTGAATGAAAATGTATTTAAGCTTTTTTGAAGTTCGCGTATTACTATTATAGTTTCATCTGTGTATTTTGCACTAAAGTTATGAGTTGAGATAGAGTATCATGTATACATTTATAGACTGATGAATATGTCATTTTCAGATTTGCAAGTTTTCTCTTCATTGTGTTTGACGTTCTCTAATAGTTGATAGATTTTATTATTATAAATATCGATTGGATTATCATGCCTGAAAGCCATGTTCAATTGGATCTAGCCGTCGTCATCCATAACAATAATTAATGTTATGACATTTGATATATAATTACTATACGTTCATTTTGTTCATTATTATGCTAAGATTCATTAATAGGCCTGTATTATAAAAGCTTACATATTATTTGAATAGTTCTGTGTTCCAAAAATTTTATTACGTATGTATAAATGTATTTTTTTTTCTAATGCCATGATGGTCTAGCACAAATAATTTTGGGCTTGAGAGATTTACATGGGTAACACAGAAATTAATGTACAGTGGAGTGGCGATTTTCCGAATTTCAAACAACCAAACGACTGCTTATGTGAACTAACTATGCCCACCGGACTCGCGCGTGTCCCGCAAGATTGAATATTTTTTAAGTGTTAATCGTAGCTTGTGTGTATATTTTACAAGACTGTCTGCACTTTTTTTGTTAATACCTATTTGTAATTACAGATGTAAATGTTAATAAACAACTATTGATATGCCTTTTGCCTACCTATAGCCACCTTAAGCATTTATGTTCTTTAGCATAACAACACAATAGAAGAAAAGTCTAAAAAATCATTTAGTTTTCTAAAGATATCAAAATGTATTTGTATTTAATAATTATTATTATCCAGTTAAATTCCGATATGTGCAGTTCGTTGTACTGTGATCTGAATTAATTAAGAGACATTCGCATTACCAACGCTCAAGCTAACACTTTGTATCGGTTTTCTGCGAAGCAATGGTAACTGCGCGGTCAAAGCTCGGCACGCCGCGGCGCGGCGCGGCGGTCGTGTTTAGGCCAAGTAGAACAAATAAGTTTTCTACTAGAAATAGTGTAAGGGTTTATGTATAGCATTTCTTCAGAAACAATATATAAAGGAAATTATTTAATTAAACTATTACCTAAAACGCCAATACAAAATAGTAATCCTATTAATATTGCAAACGTGAAAGTAAGTATGATTGGGGATGTATAGATGTTTGTTACTCTTTCACGAAAAAACTACTGAACAGATTTCGATAAAATTTGGCACACCGATAGATCATGTCCTGGACTAACACATAGGCTACTTTTTATTCCGGGAAAATATAAAGCGGGAATTTTATCCCGGAAAAACTTTTTAACGCGGGCGGAGCCGTCGGCAAAAGCTAGTTGGTAATAAGTCGCTGTCTCATTTGACACATCTATGTGACAAGACATCTCGTTATGCGCAAATTTTGGAAAGAAAGCTATATTTTGGAAGGAAATATGCCGATTTGCGCATTACGATCATGTCAGTCTCAGAGCATTTAGTATCTTTTAATTAATGATTAAACGAACTTACCTGTACGTGAAGTTCTATCATAATTATACGAAGGCTTCGTCCGAGGAGATTAGCATGAAGAGCAGTAATAGAACACATGTAGTACGTGTACTTAGTACGCCTTTGCACTTTATTTGAGACTTATTTTTTTTTTTTTTTTTTTTATACATTGGTCACACCCAACCTGTCAAGAGAGATTCATTTAGTTTAGAGAGAGAGTTCCATATACCAATATTTCACAACTTACTAGGGTTAACGCAAGTCACGGGAGGGAGGGATGCTAATCTCCTCGGACGAAGCCTTCGTATAATTATGATAGAACTTCACGTACAGGTAAGTTCGTTTAATCATTAATTATACTTCGGCTTCGTCCTCGAGATTAGCATGAAGAGCAGTAATAGAACACATGTAGACTTTTAGAGAATAAGTAGTGAAATATTTGTATAATTTCAATTGCAGTAGTAATTACAATTAGCTAATCAAAAAACTTTATAAGGTTGTACTTAGCAATAAGCTTTTTGATAGAATATCAATATAACATTTCTAATTGGTTATCATTGAATTAACAAAAAATTTAGTCATTCCCAACTAGATTCTTAAGGTCTCATTACCGAATCTCCAGGATAAGTCAAAATTAATAATTTATGATCCAAACTGCAGTTTGGTAGATCGAATGCAGTTTAATGCCATAAGTACCTATAGGTAAGCGGTGGAGCCCGTGGCAACGTGCCTCGTGCTGTGAGCACTAGACATCTAATAGAGTTATATCTATTCCACATTCGCTAAAAAGATATGGAATGTGACCATACTGTTATATGGGGCTTTCTGGCAACATAAATAAAGAAACTAAATTTTTATGAATTCATTTTGTCATAAAAGATATTATACTATATTATCAATACTATATTAGCGATTATTTGAGCAAATTCCGAGTAAACTATAAAAAATATTATATTATGCCTTCAGTAATAAGATCTGGTTCTAAGAAAATTCTAATTTCCTTCAACAAATGGTTATTTTGGATGGTGGCTATATATAGCCGCTATAGTATAGGCACTTAAAAATAATTAAACAATAGCCTTGGCATAAGGGAAATGTTCCCTGTTGTATGATCTAATATCATCTAGGTATATCATATTTCGATAGCATCGATTGAATATACTTCCCTTAAAAATCCTTTTATTGGTTTGTCTTCACCAGCATGGCAGCATGTGATTGCAGTAACTAACTTGGAGGTGGTCTACACTTCTTTCAAAGTCTTACGCTTCTTCTTCGTAATATTTGTGTCAAAAATCATATTAACTGGAAAAACAAACTTAATTAACGGTAACAATGCAATGCAATCAGCCCTGTATTATATATCACCCACAGCCGAGCACGGTCCTCCTCTTGAACTGAGAGGGTCCAGGTCCCAGTCCACCACACTCGCCTACCGTGAGTTGGCAGACTCCGCATATTCGCGAGATCCTCATGGAGAATTCTAAAGCATGTAGGCCTCCTCTCCATGTTTTCCTTCATGGTAACATTATTAATTAATAATTACAATCAACAAAACAAAGATATTTTCTTAAAACAGACATCTTAGATCTGTCATCAAATTATATTATTTATCAATATTAGAATATTAAAACTTGAAATGCAATTGGAGTATCATCTGATTAGAAGATACCAACTCTGCCACAAACATACCAAGTTGAAGATTAACTCCTAGGCAAATTTTTATATTAGGAAATGGACATTTCAACCTTTATATAAAGACCACATTTTGATGTGTGGAACTCGTAGCGAATGCTACTTATTGGAGTAGTTGGATCAAAAAATTGAGCAATGTGTCATTTTATATGACCGATCCAACATTTTTTTTTTTTTTTTTTTTCGTGACCAACAAAATTGACACTTGCCGACTGCGAGAATATGACAGAATTATTGTAACTGTTAGTGAACGTTTCCAAGAAGGAAAACACCACGGAAGCTTAGATCTCAAGAGTAAAAACGGAGTACTTTATAACGCTTTATTAAAAATAGTTAAAGCGTTAAATATAAAATATCATCATAGCGACAGTCAACCTTCTGACTGCGTTAGTTACGCCTATACATAGAGTAGGTTTTGTAGAATTCGTAAAATAAATACATACATAGACTCAGAGATTTTATCCTTAAGGGGGGAACAGAGGCGCAACTAGTGTACTCGTCCCTCACGGTAGCTAATAACTTGAAATAATATTATGCGCTGCTTTCTTCATCCTTGTACTCTCCGCTAGCTGCGACTCACCTTCATGCAGCCCCCCCCCCCCCTTTGTTCAGGCATCTGAACAAATTTTGAGGCGCTACCGATGATCGATAGCATCGTCTCAATTTCAATTTTCAATTATTTGCCACAATTATTGGTTACAAAAAAATACAAACACACTAATTGAGAACCTCCTCCTTTTTTGAAAGTCGGTTAAAAATGTGTTACATTTTAACAATATAGTCAGGTACATAATGTCCCTGTCGAGCACGGCAAAATTTGAAAGAGAGGGAGAAGCTATAATATAAATGTAAGTACTATATTATTATTATATTTTATCTTAGAATCAATTGTAGGTATATGTTAATAAATATTTAGTTGACGACTAATTAATGATATTTGAAAATTATCACAAGACTGTATGTTACAAACAAGAATACGTCACTAAAATAATAACGAGAAAAGATTTGTTCTTTTCATATTTGTTTGTAATAAATAAACTCAAAAATTAAGTAACCTATTTTGAAAAAACATTTCAATAGTTAATCTTTGAGTGCTACTGGCTGTTCTTTATCCCAGGAAGGAATGTCAACGCGGGCGCAATCATGAGCAAAAGCTATTAACAATAATAATGGTGTACATGTAAACATAATATTATCACGCCTTTTCCTATTTAAGGTGTAGGCACAAGTGTTAATATATTTACACCACAATTCGCCAGCTATGTTAGAGTCATTGTAAGCGAGTGTATTGATATTTAGCAGGCAAATTAATTTTGCCAGGAAGAAATTAGACTTATAACATCCGGTCAAAAAACAGTTTCCAAATCAACCAATCACACGCAGTTGTGGCGAGCCCCGAGCTCGCCAGCGCCACGCGTTCGCCAGTTGGGAGCGGCGGGAACTTCCGCCGTCGCCATGCGCGCGCCATTACTCGCCCGGCCCGTTACCGCTAACACCATTGTCGATTATTTTTAATGTAAAATAACAATGTTTTCACATATTAAAAGGTGTTTCTTTTCGGTAACTGTGCATGTGAAACACTTAATAAATATTCTGAGTCTAAAAAATTGTAACGAGTCCCTTAAGGCAATCAAACAATATAGACAGATCATAATATTTCTGAGGGAAACTCTTTTTCCGCTTCTGAGACATGATGGTAGATAAATAACGATTTACATGATCATTTTGAGTCAATTTGAATAAAAGCCTCTTTGATTTGATTTAAATTATAATAAAATTCTATGTTCTTTATAGACAACCCACAGATCAAAGTAAGTATACAATGAAACAATTAAATACAAAGAGTAAAATGCGGAACGCCTAAGTTCCGGTTGGACTAAATTATAGTCACGTTTCTGGGATCTGTGTCATTTTATTTTAAAATATTCTAATCTATTCGCCTAATTTATCCATATTGGTTTAGTCAGGTTACTTTATGGAGGCTTAACTTTATAATAAGTACAGCATATTTTGCAGCTACCTCACTTCGGCGACGCGCCGTGACGGTTACTATTTAATTCTTGCATTTTGAAACAGTGATTTTATACCATCAAAATAGTGACATATTCGGTCATACCCAAGACACAAGACATAAGGCCAAAAAACCTTAGTATATAATTCTGTGATCATTTATGATTGCGAGCGACTACGATTTTTTAACTCAGATCACTTACCTGCAATTTATCCTGTTCCGTGCCGTTCTCGGTGAATTCAAATGGCAGTACCTCGTTGCTGCTGGATTTTCCGTTCTTAGATCGACTCCTTATCATTTAACACATACTGTGCTGTTGTAGGTCATTAAGCATTTAAGACGTTGCTAAATCATGACCAGACATAATTGTCTTTTATGCTATTAAATTGATATTTCGTAATATCCAGCACATGGCGACGTGGTGCAGTGGTGCATCGCGCCACGTTGTCAGGAGTCGTCAATCCACTGCGCCGCTTGCGCTGATATTTTTCAAGCGGTGCTCGTTATCTACTGGTAGATAATAGCGGCCCTAAATATTGTAAGGCTCTGGCCGGCAGATGTTAGCAAGGCCTTTTTTCCCGATTGCCGAAGGAGGGTATTTTCCACTCCCTAAGGCCGCCACTGGTGGTACTAACATACTGTTACATAACATTATACATAAGAACCAGTCGTACAATACTGATCGCAAGCATCAATTGCGGGTAGTGACAACCGCCATGTGTAGCACGCAGACCCGGGTAACAGAATTTAGCATAACGACGGTAGATTGAAAAAATGTGTATTTAGGGCAATGCCCCTCAGAAACTTTAGCCTTCTGATAAATTTAAATTGTACCATGGTAAGAAGGAAACAGTCGTAATTATTACACCGACATAGCAAAATAAATTGCTCAGGGACCATATTAATATTATCGATGTAAATAGGAGACAGACGCAAAGTAACTGTCCTCAACATTATTCTGGCCCGGTACACAATAAGGTTTTGGTACTAACCGTTTTACCTGTGTGGTATTTTTCATTATGTCGGTAGTCTCGGCGAACGGGAACAATGTTGATCACTTAGGTAATCTTCTATTTTCTGTACCAAATAGAAGTAATTTCCATGTTCTTCTATTCTATTACACTTAAAATCCATGATGAGCAATAAATTAAGAATAACTTTAATTTAACGTGCAATACGGCGACGCACTAAAACCAGTGCCGGATTAAGCAAGCGCGGGGCCCGTAGCAAATTCTTTCAAAGAGCCCTTGATCTGCTATGGGTTCTTAAGTATAAAGTGGTAAAGATACAATTCAATACTCAATACATTTATTTGCTATCTAATGGTTACAATTTGTGGGTAATTAATAGTTTAGTAAATCACTATAGGCGCTGTTAGTCTCTGACAAGTACAAAAAGCCTGAGATGAGATTTCCTGGCAATTTAGAATAATTTTAATAGGAAACTAACAATTGAAAACAGATGATACTAGACAATTTTTTTTTCAATACGTATTTCAAAGTTTATGTTTAATATAAAGTATTTTATATTTTTAGGAATAGCTAATGTTATATTTAATCAATGATGTACTTTAAATAATGTTTATATCGAGACACGCGGCAGCGTGTCAAGCCAAGCAAAAAAAAAGTCGAAGCTGCCTAGTGTAGTTTCACCCGAACCATTTGGAGCGACTTTTGACGCCTCTATAACTCAAAATTTTCAATTCTTTTGTCGATAAAGTCGACATGCACGCCTATTCTTAATATTAGACTTGGCTTCCATATTTCACATTTATGTTTTTGATGGGATTTTATATTCATTTATCTGTTTCCTTATTATTTTTTTTAACCTTTACAAAGTAACTTTTCTAGATTTCATGTGGGCAAATTTAGAAATAATACTATTCGTACCAATTTCTCTGAGCAAATCATATTCTATATTCATCAAAGCGAGATAATTCAGACGTTTTTGTCACATAGTGTTCCTTGACTCATTTTTATGCGCTTTAATGTCGAATATGAACGTTCGCCACTGCATTTAGTGATCATGAGAGATAAATAAATACGCAAAGCAATTTCTAAATTGGGAAAGCATGATTCTAATGAATTGTCCATTAGGAATTTATAATATTGAATTTCCAGAGCTTCGTTTTTCGTATTGTCAATCACATCAGCCACATTAGTTTTTGAGCAGCTCGGCAAACTGCACTAATTCGATGTCTAGGCTGTCTTCCAAATCATTTTCATAAGCACTGACTATAATTGGTGATTTTTTAATCTCTTCTGATGTAACAGAGTTTAACTGTAGAAATATTTCAAAAACACTAGTTAGTTTTTGATATGCTTTCATGCGCTTGTCTAAAGCAGATAGTATGTTATCAATAATGACAACAAATACCTCAATTTTAAACTGTTTACCAGGTGTCCCTTTCTCGCATTCCTGGGGACTCTCGACAGTGACCCGTGGGGGCGCCCTTACCGTATGGTGATGAAGAAGCTTCGCCCAGCGGCGCCCCCGCTGTCGCAGAGTCTCCGGCCAGAATTACTGGCCAACATCGTCGCGGCTTTGTTCCCGGCCACCGTGGAGTTCACTCCTCCACCGATGGCGCCACCGGATGTGGCGTCATCGTCGAGTGAGAATCCGGCAAGGGAGCCTGGGTGCTAGCCCTCGAGTACCTGGGCCCGAGGCTCCGCAGCTTATTCACCGCCTGTCTGGAGCAGGGCGTCTTCCCAGTGTGCCGGAAAACCGGGAAGCTCGTCCTGCTGAAGAAGGGGGGACGACCCGCAGAGTCGCCGTCGGCCTACCGGCCCATCGTGCTGCTCGACGAGGTCGCCAAACTCTTTGAGCGTATAGTCCATGCTCGCCTCGTCGAGCACCTCGATAGGGTCGGTCCGAATTTGGCCGACGAACAGTTCGGATTTAGGAGGGGACGTTCCACCGTCCACCCAATTCTGCGGGTGAAGGCACAGGCGGAGGATGCAGTGGCTAGGGGCGATGTTGTTATAGCGGTGTCGTTGGACATTTCCAACGCTTTCAACTCGCTACCCTGGCCCTGCATCCACGAGGCACTGCGGTACCACGTGGCGCCGCCCTATCTTCGGCGTCTGGTGCACGCGTATCTGTCTAACAGGGACGTCGTGTATCCGGGCGACGAAGGGTGGCACCGAAGAGCGATGTCGTGCGGTATTCCACAGGGCTCGGTCTTGGGCCCTCTCCTGTGGAACATCGAGTACGACTGGGTGCTCTGTGGTTCCAATCGCCGGGGCGTCGGCGTGACATGTTACGCCGACGATACATTAGTCACAGCGACTGCTGGAACCTTCCGGGACGCCGCAACTCTGGCGGCGGCAGGCACCGGCCATGTAGTTGGAAGAATTCAACGTCTAGGTTTGAAGGTGGCCCTCGAGAAAACCGAGGCCGTGTGTTTTCACGGACCTCGGAGAGGGCCACCGGCCGGTGCACGCATCGTCGTTGGGGGGGTGCGGATCCCCATCGGCTCTAGCATGAAGTATCTGGGTTTAGCTCTAGATAGCCGATGGCGATTCCGCACTCACTTTAAGGAGTTGAGGACAAAATTGTCCCGGGCAGCGGGCGCTCTTTCCGGCCTGCTGCCCAACCTGGAAGGTCCTGGCTTCCCTTGCCGGAGGCTGTATCACGGAGTCGTGCGGTCCATGGCCCTTTATGGCAGCCCCGTTTGGGCTGACTCCCTGAGCCGCCCCTGCGTCGCCCTTCTGCGCGCCCCGCAGAGAGCTTTAGTGCAGCGGGCGGTTAGGGCGTACCGCACGGTTTCTTTCGAGGCGGCTTGCTTATTGGCCGGATTTCTGCCTTGGGACCTGGACGCCAAATCCCTTGCCGATGCATTTCATTGGCGGGAGGAGGCGTTCAGTCGCGGGCAACGTCCGGCCTTGAAGGAGGTGGAGGCCAAGAGGGCCTCCTTACGGCGAGCCGCCGTGGAGGAGTGGCGTCTCAGGCTGGAGGCCCCGTCGTGGGGGCACAGGGTCGTAGAGGCAGTGCGTCCTGTCTTTGCCGAATGGCTCGACAGGCGCCACGGAGCGGCAACATACCGCCTGACGCAGGTGCTCACCGGGCATGGCTGCTTCGGTGAGTTCCTGTTTCGGGTGGTGGGGATAGAGGAGTCAGCAGTGTGTCACTATTGTGACAACTGCCCAATGGACGCGGCCCAACACACGTTGGAGTTTTGTCCAGCCTGGGATGAAGAACGCAGCGCTCTCAGAGCAGTCGTCGGAAAAGACCTCTCGCTGCCGGTCGTGGTCGCTTCCATGGTCGGCGACCGGGAGGCCTGGCAGGCGGTGGCCCACTTCTGCGAGGTGGTCCTCTCGCGGAAGGAGAGTGCCGAGAGGGATCGCCAGCGCAGTGGTGATCCCTCCCGCCGCCAGACGAGACGTAGGAGGCGTCGGGTGGACGACTGACCGACGTCTACCGCCCTGTGGATTGGGGGCGTTTGGAGAATTCCACCACGGTATCCCCTGCCTGTCGTAAAAGGCGACTAATAGGGGCCTCCGGGGGTCACGCGTGGGCGGGAGGGGCCGTCCACCATACCAGTCTAGCCAACTTCTGTTACGCCCGTGATGGATGGCAGCGTGTCTCACGCTGCCTCGGACGCCAAGGGCGTCCTTCGGTGTACGGAGGCTTCTGAGCCCCCGCAACAACAGGAGAAGGACCGCAACAGCGGTACGCGCAGGGGCGGTTGCGGACGACAACTTAGACGTGAGTCGGAGGAAGCCCGCAGCCGTCCCTTATGCGCCGAAGATGGCCACCGCGGAGTTTTAGTTGGTATGCCGTGCGGTGTACATAGGTTAGGGACTCGGCCCGGCGGTCGCCCGACGTTTTCCATCTCTCCGGGCGGCTCAACGTCGGGCCGTAAGGCACGGTGAACCCAACATCGGTTATGTTGTTCCCCCCTCAGTCGTTCCCCTTGAACACTGGACGGTAGTAATAAGTCACTTTCTCCGCGTCAACAAAAAAAAAAGGTGTTCCTTTCTCAACAAATTTGTAAAGTGTAGGTACTTAAATTTCTTGCTTGCGGATTATTTGTTACGATACTCGATGGCAATTTCAGGGAATTCCCGGTTAATTTTTCAATGTTACCAACTTCGATCACAAATAATTTGCATTGGCCGGGTGCCCTTTGTACCGATAAGGAATAGGACACCTATCATAAGTTTAAGAAAAAACACGCGTGAGACTCTTGTGTCTCGAATTTAAACTTCTTTTTTCTGGAAATAGTTTATTGAATGCATTGCTCTCTATGCATTTGGTAATGATCCTACTATATTAGAATTACGAAATGGTTATGAAAAATTCAATTGGAGAAAATCTCTCTTGAAGTAATAAAATATTTTTTTAGTCATAACTTCTATAACTCAATATATTTATATTCTAGAAAATAGATTTTTGGTATACGGTTACTAAATTATACTAAAAATAATGTAAACTGTTAATTTACAAATAAATAGAAAATTTTAACAATTTAAATCGAGCTATTTCAATTCTGCTACACATTCACAGTAAAAGTTGGTTGGGAGCTGATTATCAGGCCGACTGAAATTCTACACAACTTATTTAAATTATTTACGCCAAGGAAATAGTCGGATACCGAGTGTCTGATGTGGATTGTCTTAGTAGGAAAAGTTGTAATGTTTCTCATTTTTGTGACATGAAAAAAATTCAACATAGTACAACAAAAAATTACGCTCAGGCAGAAATGAGTGGGTTTAAATATGCGGGGCCCCCTTTCGCGCGGGGCCCGTAGCAATTGCTACTCTTGCTACGTGGTTAATCCGGCACTGACTAAAACGCGAATGAATCTCTCTTGACAGGTTGGGTGTGACCAATGTATAAAAAAAAAAAAAAAAAAAAATAAGTCTCAAATAAAGTGCAAAGGCGTACTAAGTACACGTACTACATGTGTTCTATTACTGCTCTTCATGCTAATCTCGAGGACGAAGCCGAAGTATAATGCATTTTACATAGGTGTTTTACTATTTCACTGTAGATTGAGTTACTGACGAAAAGGCTCAAAATTTTTTATGAACATTTTCCCAATGCCCAGTCTATATCATCTTAGAACTTTTTGCCAGATGCTTTAAGTAACTTACCTGTAACATATTTTGCCCAATACGGATTGTAGGAAGGATTTTAATGTAATAATTATTTTTTATTCAAATTACAGAAAAAATATAGAGACCTCCTTTTCCTCGTTTTTGTCTTTCTTTTAATATGATAGTACGATTCCAATTATAGGCTTACAAAATGGTAAGGCAGCTTTACAGAAAAGAAATTGGAAGTTGGGTAATTTTGTTAAGGTATTCTACCTAAACGAATTATCCTGACCACTATAATACAAAGGGAGATGCTTTGCTTAGAGCATATTATGTTTGAATTGCGATGTAATTCCGTTAGGTACAAAGCTTGTTGAGATCAATTTGGCTTAACATAAATACCGGTGTATCTTTTGACAAAATTATTTCGTACTTGTCTACATTATTGTCCATGTTGTAACGAAATAATATCTCCGGAAGCTTCTGCTCAGATTTTAATTATAAAAAGAAAATCCTATATTCTGATTTTTTTACATGTTAAAGGCCATGTAGTACCTGGACAACGATTTTAATTTAATGGAAACATTGAAAAAGAAACAGTCGAAAACAGGATTTGAACCCGCGACCTCCAGCGTAAGTACCGTGCCGGTGCTCCATAAAAATTAAATCATTCCATTAAAAATAAAATCATTGTCCAGGCACTACATGGCCCTTGACATATAAAAATCATAATATAGGATTAGAAAAAAAGTTATACTCATTTACGCCTGTAAAGGAGTAACGCTGAGTGTGACAGTTCTAATAACTGTTAAATAGATAATATCACTAGGCATCTCCTTTAAATAAGTTGAAATGGAGCAGACGAAGGTAATGTCGAAGAAGGTCGAGATAGTTCAGTTGGCAGAGCACCGGCACGGTACGCTGGAGGTCGCGGGTTCAAATCCTGCTTTCGACTGATTCTTTTTCAATGTTTCCATTAAAAATAAAATCATTATAAAAAGAAAAGAAAAAAAAACAGTACATTATATCCAAATTTGAACTTTATAGAGTTATATGTTACCTGAACCTTCTCGGTTTAGATTAAGTCATAATATAATATTACAATGTCATAAATTTTAGGTTCGGTTTTACGATTTACGGTCGAGGCATATCTGACGTTAACCCTCTTTTACAATACTTTTTGTGGGTATTTGCCATTTGGTTGAAACAGGTCATTTCATTTAAGGTTGCTGAAGTTTACGGATAAATGTGTGTTGAAAGAACATTCATTTTCGAAAATATACTAGTACTAGAAGCCAAGAGGTCTTTTAAAATCGTTGACGCTAATAGAAAACAGAAAAATGTATCTTATAGATATGGTTAACATAATTATGTCATTCTAATATAATGCAATGCAATTGGACTGTATTATATGTATACTGCTCACTGCTGAGCACGGGCCTCCTTTACTATTGAGACGGGTTAGGCCTTAATCCACCACGCTGGCCTAGTGCGGATTGGGAGACTTCTCACACCCTCGAAATTCTTATAGAGAATTATCAGGTATGTGTAAACAATAATTGATAAACAATACATACGTAACTTCGAAATATTAGAGGAGTGCGCCTTGGGTTTTGAAGCTCCGGACATTGTCTCGGCAGACCGTTCCATTCCCAACTAGGCTATCTTTCACTTACTAGGCTATCGTCCACTTACTAGGGTATCGTCCACTTGTCATTCTAATCCTAACATTTGTGCACTTGTCATTCTAATCCTAGCATTTGCGATAAAAGCATTAATACTGTACTATAAAAGACGAAGAAAAAAACGGAGGAAGGTTCTAAAATTCAGATTCAAATCATTTATCCAGTAATTAGGCCCCTAGGGGCACTTTTACACGTAATTTTAACATGTTTTTTTAAACTAAAAGACTACCAGTGCTTCGGAAAAGCCCAATGACCTGTGAAGAAACACCAAGAACCTCAGCGTAGGTCTTTTTTTTTTAATATATCAAGTCTCAAGGCAACGTGTGTTTTTTTATGTACGGCCACGCATAACTTTTTGTATAGTAGCCCAATTTAATAATTCTTTTTTTATTGAATAGGGTATACCTCGAAGTTGGTTCTATATAAATTTGAAAGGGTGGAGGAAAAAAAGGGATGAATTAATTATTTACTTACAGATTTTAATGCTGAGTTGTATATTAATAAGCATGTTGTTTACACACACACACACACACACACACGCACGCACGCACGCACGCACGCACGCACGCACGCACGCACGCACGCACGCACGCACGCACGCACGCACGCACGCACGCACGCACGCACGCACGCACGCACGCACGCACGCACGCACGCACGCACGCACGCACGCACGCACGCACGCACGCACGCACGCACGCACGCACGCACGCACGCACGCACGCACGCACGCACGCACGCACGCACGCACGCACGCACGCACGCACGCACGCACGCACGCACGCACGCACGCACGCACGCACGCACGCACGCACGCACGCACGCACGCACGCACGCACGCACGCACGCACGCACGCACGCACGCACGCACGCACGCACGCACGCACGCACGCACGCACGCACGCACGCACGCACGCACGCACGCACGCACGCACGCACGCACGCACGCACGCACGCACGCACGCACGCACGCACGCACGCACGCACACGCACGCACGCACGCACGCACGCACGCACGCACGCACGCACGCACGCACACACACACACACACACACACACACACACACATAGACACACACGCACACACGCACACACACACACACGCGCCATTTATCCCCGAGGCGAAATTAGAGGTGATCATTAAACATTATAACCATTAATTTCGTTCATTAAAAAAAAATAACAGTGAATATTATAAACTACTATTGCAATATCCATTAAACGTTTTAACTAATGAATTGAGTACGAACTACTTAGGTAGTTAACGCCATCTACTAATTTATCATTCAACTAAAATTGATAACCATTTATCTATCATAGAAAAATGGTAATAACGCCATCTATGAGTTTCTCACTAAATTAAAATGTTATCTTTAGCTACGAGTTAAATAATGACTCGTCGTGATTAATGATTGGTCGTTTGAGTTGATAGGACTATGGTCCTTAAATGTCTGTATCCTGCATTAAAACGTAGCTAATATTGCTTGGTCAAACGTGTTCATAGCAATTAATGTACTGAGAGTTTATACGAATATGGTCCTTAAAATGTCTGTTTACTGTATCAAAACGTAGCTAATATTGCTTGACCACAGTTATTCATAGCAATTAATGTACGTAATAACAAAACCGTAAATAAACCGTTAACTGATCGATTGCCGCGTATTTTGTATTCACGAATTATGCTGTTATTTTTCGTTCTAGTGATAAAAGTGTTGGTAACGAATAATTATGTTGAGTCGTAGCTATGCAGTGATTTGGAACTATTGTCAAAAAATTGATATGATCAATACAATTGCTACTTGTGATTTTGTAAAAAGAATTTGTCGTATCAATTTACAACAACAAACCTGCGGATTCATTTAAAGTTAAACCATGTATCGGTGTATTGTGTACAGTGAATTTATTGGTTCTTTGTCGTCGATGAATCATAATCAGCGTGTATCCTTGCATGATAATTGATTACAGTGATGGTGGTTTGGGTACTATAGTAATATTTTCTTGTTTAATATTTTTCGGTTATTCTTTCAGCAGTTGGGTTTTAGTTACTTATTTTTCATTCCACACTTTTTAGTATTTCGTGAACAATAAAACATTTGTTATGTTAAGCGTTGTTCTATCTGTTGGTACTTGAATTACTAAATGGAGGATCTTTGATTAATTATATACCTAGATAGACACTGAACGTTTCAAACGCGTCGAAAAAAAATAGAGGCGAACTGTTCCCCACTAAATGACTTAAAGTGAATTATTTTTTGTTGTTTTTCTACTCCTATACAGTTATAATTTTAGCTATTAATTAAACACGTTATTTTATTTTAGCAATTAATTAATAACCATTAATAATTTTTAACGGATAATCACAACACTAGGCGAAATGTATCAATGCACCCAATTTTTGCCGTGCGTATTCCAATAGTGCGTAATCTCATGATGTGATAATGCGTTCCCTATCACATCATAATCATCATCATCATCATATCAAGAATCTAACAACGTAGAACTATTTTCGTTATTTATACGAATGAATTTTTATGATTTTTTCTCTTCCTTGAATTTGGTCCAGATTTGATTTGATCAAATTTGGGTCGATTTTTGGCTAGAGAAATTTAAATATCAGAAATCCAACGATAAAATTTTACTTTTTATTATAATCCGGCCCGAGACTTCAGTATTTTGCGCTATTCATCATAGCTTTCGCTACCTATGCCCAGTGTTGGGCATTAATCAATTAATTTGTCAATTATCTTGTTAATTGACTAAAAAAGTAATTGCAATAGGGTAGTTGACATAGTTAACAAATAAATAAGTGTTGTATTGAACATTATAGAATTTAAGGTCCTAATTAAGAATATTTGACTTAAATTACAAATAAAAATTATTAAATATTTTATTTTGCTAAATTGAAATAAGAGTTTTTGAATCTGTGCATCATTTACACGAAACGCCTTAGCGACCAAGACCAGAATGCGTGACGTCACAGTGTAATAAACAGTGCTGCCAGATTAGGCGACTTTTCGCCATTTAGGCTATCTTGGAGAGTGTCAGGGCGACCAAAAATTGCGAATGGCGACCGGTCGCCGTTTAGGCTACGCGAATGGTGATTAGTCGCCAATTTAGGCTACTTCGGAAAGTTCTTGTTTTATGCATTGTTTTTGTCGAATTTGAGGATATTTAATAACATTTGAGGATTATTTAAGCTTTGAAGGTACAAAACATGTCCTTAGATCCCCCTTACACACAATAATTGAAAACTGGGGACCTTTTTTTTTTTTTTTAGCTCTCCGCGTCCCCACACAAATGGGTGACTTTAGGCTACTTCGAATTTTCGCCGCGTTGGACCAATATAAAATAGAAATTAGGTACGTTTTTTTTTTTTTTTGCTCCTTCACCTCTCCATATACGAAGAGGCGACTTTAGGCTACTTCACAATGAATTTTCGGCGACTTCAACCGTCAAACGTCTGGCAACACTGGTAGACCGCCTCCCACCTAAGAAAAGCTTACAACTGCTGGACTCATTTCTTGTCTGTCATAAAATCATTTTTAGTACATATTTAGACAAAAGGAGAGCTTTTTCAATAAAATTTTTACCTACTTTCTCGTCCGTTAATAGCCGTCATTCATCCTATTTTCAGGACCCGCTCAATATTCCCAATTTGGGAATCGATGGTCTAGTCCTCTCGATGCAAATTATCGAAATCCTCTTAAGTGATTTTCATCTTTCGAATAATCCAGGAAAGGATTTGATCTGATTTATTATTCACTAGCTTTTGCCCGCGGCTCCGCCCGCTTTAAAAAGTTTTTCCGGGATAAAAGTCCCGCTTTATATTTTCCCGGGAGAAAAAGTAGCCTATGTGTTAATCCAGGACATGATCTACCCGTGTGCCAAATTTCATCGAAATCCGTTCAGTGGTTTTTGCGTGAAAGAGGAACAAACATCCTTACATCCAAACATCCATACATTCTTACAAACTTTCGCCTTTATAATATTAGTAGGATATACTCGCTGCGACGTGTTGAACGATACGTGACGGCGAGGGTGTGTTTTGGGGTAAATAAGTTATTTTTAGAAAATATTTTGGATTAAAAAATTTCGCATATTTTTTTGTTACTTTTTCTTTTAAGATATTTTATAGATCATACTAGTAGTGCTCGCGGCTCCGTCCGCGTGAAAAAGTTTTTCCGGGACAAAAATACTTTCCCGGGATAAAAAGTAGCCTATAGCACTCAGGAGTTATGTAGCTTCCTATTAGTGAAAGAATTTTCAAAATCGGTTCAGTAGTTCCTGAGATTAGCGCGTTCAAACAAACAAACTCTTCAGCTTTATAATATTGGTATAGATTACATAGTTTTACAGTATCTACACTAATGGGGTGAAATACATAGTTCATTAATGATGAGTTCCGGATTATTTGTATTAATCTTTTTGTTTTCACGTACGCATTCCAAAGGAATCATAAGTTAATGTACACGAGGCAGGCTTTAGTACCTAATGTTTTATTTTTTAATCCCCGACAGAAAAAGAGAGGAGTTATATGTTTAGGGTGTGTGTCTGTATGTCTGTCTGTGGCATCGTAGCTCTCAAACAAATAGACAGTCAGACGCGGGTTTTTTTGTTTGAAAGCTGATGTGATCGAGATGGTTCTTAGATATAATTTATGAAGATCTGTTCAGGCGTTTGAAGATTATCAGCTCATTTCCAACTTAAAAAGTCCGAATGATTTTAAATTTGGTGTACTGTGACTTTGGAAATATTGTTAAACATGAGCTGATGCTGCGGCATCAAGTAGACTGCGGGATACCCAACTTTGAGCAACTTATAGCAGATAAAGTGTGTGTGGGCTCATGAGAATAGTCTCAACAAGGAGGTGGTAGACAGTTATCTATCAAGGCCCATGATGGAGAATATAGTAATTTAAAAAGTTTGAAACAATAATTGTTTAAAAAAACTGAAAAAACACGCTTTATAAAAAATCCAACTAGAATAAAAAAATTAATAAAAGCACGCTTTATAGAAAATCAAACTAAAAATAGAAAGTAGGTAAATTGTAATTAAGAATAGTGTAAATAAGAGAAAAATATTCTATTGTAAAAAAAAGCGTGGGTGCATGGTGTCCATAGTCATAAATATTTTATTGACAAATAATATAAGTAGAAGGGTTATCATTTCGATAATATCTTAAAAAGCACGTCACGCTTTTTTATACAATTAAATATTTTTTCTTATTTACAACATTTTTAGTTGGATTTTCTATATGACTGCCTCGGTGGCGTAGTTGTATTACAGTACGACTGCAAAGCTGAGGTCTCGGGTTCGATCCCCGGGTCGGGCAAAGTGATATTGAGTTTTTCTATTCAGTATCAGCTCGGAGTCTGGAATTTGTGCCCGATATGGCGATAGGCTCGCCCCCTATCACATCATGGGACGGAATAACGGCGAAGAGTGGGTGCACTAGTTGCGCCTCTACCTACCCCTTCGGGGATAACAGGCGCGAGTGTATATGTATATGTATGTATGTATTTTTTATAAAGCGTGTTTCTTAGTTTTTTGATTTTAGTTGGATTTTTTATAAAGAGTGTTTTTTTTAATATTATTTCTTTTTAATTTTTTAGTTCTGTTCTACAGTCTAACAGATGTCACTAAAAAATAAACGAAAGAGCCATTTTGTGTCAAGTAGGATTTTTATACACATAAGAGTAGCCAGTTAAGTATTTTTTTTATGGCATTGAATGACGAGACGAGCATGCCATTCGCCTGATGTTAAGCGATACGACCACCCATAAACAGTAGCAACACCATACAGCACCTTCAGTTATAAGGTACTGTATGGCATTCCATTGCGCTCGTCATCCTGAGACATATGATGTTAAGTCTCATTATGTCCAGCAGTTACACTGGCTATGGCTACTCGTAATGTCCTTCAAACCGAAACACAACAATGCATGCACACTGCTGCTTGGTTGTAATTCTACTATAGTCCTACACATTGCACCAAAAATAATTAATGTATTAATTATTTACTAATTTTTAGTTGCATTTTCTATAAAAGCGTGTTTTTACTTTAAAATATTGAATTGTCATCGGCCTTTGATAAGAATGCCAAATTTCCATTTAATCCAACGTTTTGAAGGGGTCAAAATCGTGTTCAAAGTTTCAGTTACATACATACAATTAATAAAACCGTGTTAAAAATGAAGTTCTAATTTAAATAAGGCGACGACGCTTGTCGCGTCGGGGAGCCGAGAAACAAGTAATTTCATCTCTCTGGTTCGGAGTTCGGACCCCCGACGCGAGGACGCTTAGGTCAAAATATTACTAGGTACTTAAACGACTAAGACAGTTTTTCTATTTAACTTTTTGGAGGTTTTTTGTGTCGGGGATTAATTAAATTTTAATTATTTTTTTTCCCTATTGACCTGTGAGATTTATAAAACAGAGAAGAGTATTTTCCAAGCTACAATAAAATCATAACAGGCTACACTTCAAAGCAAATAGAGAACTGTGGAGCTTTCGTTGTTTTGAGAGGGCTTACACTGGAACTGGTAGTTTGCCAACTCAATTCTTTTGAACGAATCTTTTGAATATTCATTAAGGAAATAGAACAAGAATTCTGACATAGATTTATGTGGGTGGTAAAACCGCCCCAATAAGTTTTACGTAGGTACGTAGAAAATGGAAACGGCTAACAGTTTATCGTTCATATCTCGATGGATCTTGAAATGTGATACAAGCAGTGGTCGGTGCCACAAACTTCAACGATTTTTAAAGTTCTCAAGTTAATAATAAATTCAGCGTGCTTCTTTATGTTGTCAATCTTTATAATTTAGTCCAAAACACTTTAATTTACCTACTTAATTATGTTCAGTATCGTTAAATAAAAAACAGTTCAAAATAATTTTAATAAACACGTTGGTAAACCACGGGATAAAATAAATAATTTATTTATAACGTAGAGCGAAAGCCTGGTAACTTAAAGTGATTCCTTGTGGGCTATTTGTAACTTAACAGTAAAAACTGTACTTCAGAATTGTTTTAAAATGAAGTTGAAGGGCAGGTAAAGAAATTTCATTTGTGAAGTTTCATTATCACTGCTATAGAATGATACATACATATACACTCACGCCTTTTATCCCCGAAGGGGTAGGTAGAGGCGCAACTAGTGCACCCTCTTTTCGCGATTATTACGTCCCATGATGTGATAGGGGGTGAGCCTATCGCCATATCCAGTGCCGGATTAAGCAAGCGCGGGGCCCGTAGCAAATTCTTTCAAAGAGCCCTTGATCTGCTATGGTTTCTTAAGTATAAAGTGGTAAAGATACAATTCAATACTCAATACGTTTATTTGCTATCTATAGGTTACAATTTTATGGGTAATTAATAGTGTAGTAAATTACTATAGGCGCTGACAAGTACAAAAAGCCTGAAATGAGATTTCCTGACACTTAAGAATAATTTTGATAGGAAACTAACAATAATTGAAAACAGGTGATACTACACAAAATATTTTTTTTCAATACATATTTCAAAGATTATATTTAATACAAAGTTTATTATATTTTTAGGAATAGCTAATGTTATATTTAATCAATGGTGTACTTTAAATAATGTTTATATTTTATATTTATTTTTCTGTTTCCTTATTATTTTTTTAACTTTTACAAAGTACTTTTCTAGATTTCATGTGGGCATATTTAGAAATAATACTATTCGTATCAATTTCTCTGAGCAAATCATATTCTATACTAGTTTTTGCCCACGGCTTCGCCCGCGTTAATAAGTTTTTCCGGGCTAAAAGTAGATAAAAACCTTCCCGTTGAATCACTCTATGGCTATGACGTTGATACAACTCTTAACAAATAATGCATTAATTTCGACCAAATTTCATTACCATAAAAACGGTTCTAGTAAGTTAATCTTAAAAGATAGACATACACTGTTGCGGACATTTTTTAGATAATTTCAAGAGGAATAATTCTTTCATACATATATTTTTGATATCTTGAACCGTTTTCGCAGCGCACGCAATGGAAGCCCTCAACGATGAATAATTTTCCCCGCTTTTTTCACATTTTCCATTATTTCTTCGCTCCTAATAGTTGCATCGTGATGTTATATACCCTATAGCCTTCCTCGATAAATGGTCTATTCAACACAAAAAGATTTTTTCAATTCGAACCAGTAGTTCCTGAGATTAGCGCGTTCAAACAAACAAACAAACAAACAAACTCTTCAGCTTTATAATATTAGTATAGATTCATCAAAGCGAGATAATTCAGACTTTTTAACTCATAGTGTTCCTTAAGTCATTTGTCGAAAATGAACGTTCGCCACTGCAGTTAGTGATCATGAGAATCTCTTTTGAAGTAATAATTGTTTTTTTTAGTTATAACTTCTATAACTAAATCTACATACATATACATATACACTCACGCCTTTTATCCCCGAAGGGGTAGGCAGAGGCGCAACTAGTGCACCCACTTTTCGCCATTATTCCGTTCCATGATGTGATAGGGGGCGAGCCTATCGCCATATCGGGCACAAATTCCAGACTCCGAGCTGATACTGAATAGAAAAACTCAATATCACTTTGCCGACCCGGGGATCGAACCCGAGACCTCAGCATTGCAGTCGTACCATAATACAACTACCGACGCAGTCTCAATCTATACTAATACTAGCGGCCCCGACAGACGTTGTCCTGCCCTAAAAAGGAAATGAAATCCTAGAACCCGAGTACAGCGCCACCTACCGGATCTAATTGTTAATCGAAACTATTCTCAAACCCACCTGAGGACACAAAAAAATCATTAAAATCGGTCCAGCCGCTTAGGAGGAATTTAGTGACATACACGTTTAATATGGCGGTTAAGTATTCTTAAATTTTAAAAATTTCCGCGTAATTTTCTTGCAAAAAACCTCCCTGCCACCAAATGAGTCCTTATTTAACGAAATTTTAAAATCCCTAAACACCCCCACCCCCCCGTAAATAATACCTAACCATATTTTTTTCCGGAAGAAAATCCCGAATAAAATTCCCGGTGTCTGTTTTCCGGGATAATAGTAGCCTATGGGCGGTATTAATAGGTCAACCTCAAGTTTGAGTTACATCTCAAGTAGACATAATGTATTGAACTGTTCATACATTATGTCTACTTGAGATGTAACTCAAACTTGAGATTGATTTCCTTTGGATCACAAACTATCTCCATACTTATTTTCATATGGTTCCACTGGCAAAAAACTATTTTCCGGGATTATGGTCCCGGTTTATATTTTCCCGGGATATGAAGTAGCCTAGATTCTTCCCAGGTTTTAAACTATCTCCCTGCCAAATTGCATCGCCATCGGTTCAGTGGTTTAGTCGTGGCGGCTCGATATAATTCCCGGTTTATCTTTTTCCGGGATAAGAGTAATTATGTCCTCAACTGGATCTCGAAATATCTCTATACTTGTTTTCTTGCGGTTTCACTGGCAGAAAACAATTATCCGGGATAAAAGTCCCGGTTTATATTTTCCCGGGATAAAAAGTATCCTATGTCCGTCTCCTGGTTCTAAGCTACCTCTCCACCAATTTTCAGCTAAATCCGTTCAGTCATTCTTGAGTTATAAGTGGTGTAACTAACACCACTTTCTTTTATATATATAGATTATAAAGAGGAAAGATTTGTATTTTTGTATGTTTGACAAGGATAAACTCAAAAGTTACGGGACCGATTTCAAAAATTATTTCACCATTAGAATGCTCCTGTACCCCTGAGTAACATAGGCTCCTTTATATACCGGGAAAATTCAAACCGGAACTTTTATCCCGAATTTTTTATTCTCGCGAGTCGTTACGGCCAAACCAATAAACTGATTTCGATGAAATTTGTAAGGGACATAGTTTAAGACCCTGGGAAAGACCTAGGCTACTTCTTATCTAGGGAAAAAATAAACCGGGATTTTAATCCCGGAAAATATTTTCTTGCGGGTGGAACCGCAAACAAATAATTATGGAGATAGTTTGAGGCCCAGGGAAGGACACAAGCTACTGTTTATCCCGGAAAAATAGAGGTGTATAACATTAGGTTAATATTAGAATAAGTAACTACTTATAACTGTACTAAACATATTTGTATGACTGTTTGTTGCCAAAATAAAATAAAAAAATATGTAAACCGGAACTTTTATCCCGGTTTTATTCTCGCGAGTGGGCGGCCAAACCACTCAACCGATTTCTATGAAATTTGGTAGGGAGATAGTTTAAAACCTTGGGGAGAACCAAGGCTAATTCTGATACCGGGAAAAACTAAACCGGGATTTTATCCCAGAAAATATTCTTGCGGGTGGTACCGCAAACAAAAAATTATGGAAATAGTTTGAGACCGAGGGAAAGACATAGACTATTTTATCCCGGTAAAACATAAACTGGGAATTTTAACCCGGATTTTTTATCTCGTGAGTGGAGCCGTCACGCCCAAACCACTAAATAGATTTCGATGAAATTTGGAAGGGACATAGTTTAAGACCCTGGAAAAGATCTAGGATATTTCTTATCCCGGGAAAAAATAAACAGGGACTTTAATCCCGGAAATTATTTTCTTGCGGATGGAACCGCAAAGAAATAAGTATGGAGATAGTTTGAGACCCAGGGTAGGACACAGGGTACTGCCCATTCCGGAAAAATATAAACCGGATATTTTATCCCAATTTTTTTTCTCAGGAGTGGGACGGCCAAACCACTGAACCGATTTCAACGAAATTTGGTAGGGAAGTAGTTCGAAACCCTGGAAAGGACCTAGGCTACTTCTGATTCCGGGAAAAAATAAACTTAAATATTATAAATATTTTCTTGAGGGTGGAGGCGCAAAAAAACAAGTATGGAGATAGTTTGAAACCGAGGGAAGGACATAGGCTACTGCTTATCCTAGAAAAATAGAAAGCGGGACTTTTATTCCAACTTGTTTTACCTCGCGGTTGTAGCCGTCACTCTCAGCCGATTTCGATGAAATTTCGTAGATAATTTAAGACTTTGAGGAGCACCTAGGCTATTGCTTATCCCAGAGAAATATAAACCGGTACTTTTATCACGGAAAATATTTTCTTGTGGGTGGAACCGTGAGAGAATAAATATGGAGATAGTTTGAGATCCAAGGAAGGAAAGGCTACTTTTATCTTTTTATTTTTAAGGATATGTCTTTAAATCATTACATATTATAAAACAAAGTCCGCCTATAGCATCTGTTTGTCTGAACGCGATAAACTCAAAAACTACCGTACGGATTTTCATATGTTTTTCACCAATGGACGCAGTGATTCAAGAGGAAGGATTACGTGTATAATTCATAAGTATTTTGTACCACAGAAAATGAAATGTACAAATATTATGCTTTGCTACCTGTGCGAAGCCAGGGCGGCCGCTAGTATACTTATATTCTAGAAAATAGTTTTTTGGTATATGGTTACTAAATTATATTAAAAATAATGTAGACTGCTAATCTTATAAATAAATAGAAAATTTTAACAATTTAAATCGAGCTATTTCAATTCTGCTACACATCTACACTAAGTGTTGGGTAAGAGTGATTATATATACGGCAGACTTTTTGTAGAGCTGATTATCAGGCCGACTGAAATTCTACACGTTTATACAAGCAACTTTTTGTAGAACTTGTGTGTTTACCGTATGAAATTATGTGAATTATTTACGCCAAGGAAATAGTCGGTTACCGAGTACCTGACGTGGATTGTGTTAGTAGGAAAAGTTGTAACGTTTCACGTTTTTGTGACATCAAAAAAATTCAACATACCACGTCTTAATAAGTTTCACTCAAAAAATTACGCTCAGGCAGAGATGAGTGGGTTTTAATATGCGGGGCCCCCTTTGGCGCGGGGCCCGTAGCAATTGCTACTCTTGCTACGTGGTTAATCCGGCACTGGCCATATCGGGCACAAATTCCAGACTCCAAGCTGATACTGAATAGAAAAACTCAACATCACTTTACCCGGCCCGGGGATCGAACCCGAGACCTCAACATTGCAGTCGTACCATGATACAACTGCGCTACCGAGGCAAAATGATAACAGTAAATATATTCAAGTATTTGTTGAATTGCATCATGAGAACGTTGTACTTTTCTTTTATGGCCGGTAAAATTGTAAGGTGTTCAGACATATAACATGTTCCTTGCTCACATTTAACTATGCCTAGGTTTCCGACAAACATCGTGTTATATAATGTAATTACTAAGCGTCAGTTTTCTGAATATCTCAATTAAATTTAATTTGATATACAATGCTGCCAACAAAATTATGTTAATTAAGTACTAAGGTAAGTGGTACTTAACCTAACGCTCAAAATATCTTAGCTTCAATATTTTTTCTATAGACTAACTTCAATATTTCAAAGCTTTAGCTCGTCGATAGTTGCAGAGTTTCCTTTGTTGCCTGACCATCGTCAAGACACGAAAGTACTGCACAGATGGAAATTTATCAAACAACTAGTAGTGCTCGCGGCTCCGCTCGCGTG
Organism: Lapara coniferarum; assembly: GCA_949316025.1. Lineage (NCBI taxonomy): Eukaryota > Metazoa > Arthropoda > Insecta > Lepidoptera > Sphingidae > Lapara > Lapara coniferarum. Next base: position 7,521,158 of record OX438925.1, read on the forward strand.
AAATAGTTTTTCAGGGACAAAATATTTTTAAGGGCCAAAAAGCAGCCTATAGCACTCAGGAGTTATGTAGCTTCGTATTAGTGAAAGAATTTTCAAAATCGGTTCAGTAGTTCCTGAGATTAGCGCATTCAAACAAATAAACAAACAAACAAACTCTTCAGCTTTATAATATTAGTATAGACTAGCTTTTGCCCACGGCTTCGCCCGCGTTAATAAGATTTTCCGGGCTAAAAGTACATAAAAACCTTCCCGTTAAATCACTCTATCCAACACATTTATTTGGATAAAGATTAATATTATGACGTTGATACAACTCTTAACAAATAATGCATTAATTTCGACCAAATTTGATTACCATAAAAACGGTTCTAGAGAGTTAATCTTAAAAGATAGACACATACTGTTGCGGACATTTTTTTAGATCATTTCAAGAGGAATAATTCTTTCATACATATATTTTTGGTATCTTGAACCGTTTTCGCAGCGCACGCAATGGAAGCCCTCAAGGATAAATAATTTTCCCCGTTTTTTTAACATTTTCCATTATTTCTTCGCTCCTAATAGTAGCATCGTGATGTTATATAGCCTAAAGCCTTCCTCGATAAATGATCTATTCAACACAAAAAGAATTTTTCAATTCGAACCAGTAGTTGCTGAGATTAGCGCGTTCAAACAAACAAACAAACAAACTCTTCAGCTTTATAATATTAGTATAGATAGTATAGATATGTACTTGGAAATCAACAGCACGATTTAGATCTGCTATCAGTAAATGCAGACTTATGGCTAGCGTCGATTAGACTTGTCACAGTTGCCGAGACGCAGATTCGAGTTTAGAGAAATGATTTTAGCAATGACCTATTAATATGAACTTACGGGGTGACCTACGCGAGTGAGGATCACGATGCGACTCTGCGACGTTGACAAACGCTATCAATAAAACGGGATACCTTACTTCTGTTCTAGCAAACGCGACGAGGCGCAACGCAATTTCGCAACGCGCGTCGCGTCGCGTTCTCCGCACACATAGGACATCGCGTTACTGCTTCTAGGGACTTGTCTCTTCTCCCAGACTTCAGTCGTATGGTTGTAGATTTAATTGCGAACCTGTACTTTGCCAGAATTTAACTGTATTGATCGCAATCTTGCTCTAAATTGAGAAATGGATACCGGAGGGTCTTTGTTCTTATTTACGATAAATTACCCATCTGCGGTTATTATTCGTGCGATATTTCTGTATGAAACTCTTCGCTCAGAATAAATCTGAAGCTTAGTTTACATAAAACTTAAGTCGAAGGATTGTTACAAGATGATTTATGAACGAATATTGCATCCAATTTTCAAAATAAACAAAATAATATGTACATATTACGAAATTGACAACTTCATGGTCATGGAGACTAATAATACTTGTTTGCATTTAAAAAAAAATGAGTACATAATACACACACACTCACGCCTTTTATATTCACCCCGAAGGCAGGCACTTTTCGCCGTACATATTCTGTCCCATGACTTGATAGGGAGCGAGCCTATCGCTATATCGGGCACAAATTCCAGGCTCCGGACTAATGCTCAATTTAAAACCCAATATCACTTTGCCCGACCCAGGAATCGAACAAGAACAAAACCTTAGCATTGCAGTCATACAACTAAGCCACCGAGGCAGTCTAATAATTTTTCTAACAGGCATTATAAATGCGAACGTTAGTATGTTTGGTTTAGAAGTGCCTAAACGCAAAAACTGGTGAACGAGTTTCAATAAAATTTGGCACACTGTGTCCTGGATAATGTTTTTTTATATGAGCTTAGCAAAGTTACCCTACTGCATATAATAGCAAGTGGATTAGGGTTTAACGTCACCTGAATAAAGATGATTATCTAGGATTATCTTGTTTGTTACCGGATATATTTACAGGCTCGCTACTTAGTAAATAGGCTACTTAAAGTCCACAAAGATCTTTTAACTGGGAAACAACTTCCAAGCATGCCGATCTGCCAGTAATATCCAATAGTCTATGAATAATTCGCTTACAGTTCGTGTCATGACTCCACCTTTACTATTACTTTGCTCTTTTTTTAGTGTTATTAAGCTTAAGGTGTGACGGCATTTTAAGTCGAAACTACAAAAGGACATGACTTGTCCTAACTACAATGGTTGCTAAATTTAACGACGAAGTTGTCAAAAGGTAATAAAAGTTTTTAATGTTATATTATTTTAATAAACCAAGTAATTTTAATATCAACAGGGTATTTCGAAGCTTTTAAACACTCGTTACTTTTATTAAAAACTAGTAGGGCTCGCGGCTCCGCCCGCGTGAAAAAGTTTTTCCGGGACAAAAATATTTTCCCGGGATAAAAAGTAGCCTATAGCACACAGGAGTTATATAGCTTCCTATTAGTGAAAGAATTTTCAAAATCGGTTCAGTAGTTCCTGAGATTAGCGCGTTCAAACAAACAAACAAACAAACTCTTCAGCTTTATAATATTAGTATAGATATAAAGTACTAGCTTTTTCCCACGGCTTTGCCCGCGTTAATAAGTTTTTCCGGGCTAAAAGTACGTATATAAAAACCTTCCCGTTGAATCACTCTATCCAACACATTTATTTGGATAAAGATTAATATTATGACGTTGATACAACTCTTAACAAATAATGCATTAATTTCGACCAAATTTGATTACCATAAAAACGGTTCTAGTGAGTTAATCTTAAAAGATAGACATATACTGTCGCGGACATTTTTTTATACTCGTCAATTCAAGAGGAATAATTCTTTCATACATATATTTTTGGTATCTTGAACCGTTTTCGCAGTGCACGCAATGGAAGCCCTCAAGGACGAATAATTTTCCCCGTTTTCTTTAACATTTTCCATTATTTCTTCGCTCCTAATAGTTACATCGTGATGTTATATAGCCTAAAGCCTTCCTCGATAAATGGTCTATTGAACACAAAAATAATTTTTCAATTCGAACCAGTAGTTCCTGCGATTGGCGCGTTCAAACAAACAAACAAACTCTTCAGCTTTATAATATTAGTATAGATTAAAGTATAGATTTAATTAATATTTATTCATCCATGACTTACAAAGAAGGGCGAGAATTACGCGCCTAGTGGGATACTTCGTCAGTGCTGGGCTGTGGAGCTTATCCCGACTACAGAGCCATGCTAGCGTACAGACGAAATCTCCGATCGTGTGGGTTGGCCGCCTCGACTGTTAGCCGCGCGCTCGTGTTAGTGTTTAACATTTTGCGAACTTTGTTTATTGTGGTTATGAAATGTTTAAAAAGTTTGAACTATTCCTAAATCATCGTTGGCGTGTGTTTTTAAAGGTGTGTTGTTTTTTTTAGTATGGTAAGTTTTTTATTGTTAATTTCGTGAGAGTCTGTTTTATATTATATCGCAAAATCGTGAAATATGAGTGGAAATAAGATATTGTGTTAGTTATTAATACTTTAGTATGTGTTAATAGGATTTTCGATAATTTCAAGTGAACTTAAAGATATTTAGGTAATACTGCGCATAATATTCTCACTTTTGAGTTATTAACTTTATTCTTGTTTGTAGTTTATGTTAAAGGAGTAATCAAAGTTATTCGTGAATAATAAAATATGTTTTATAAGTAGGATATGAAAAAAACATATTCTACTTTCTTTGAGCCCGGATTTGTTAAAATTCATGACGCATTTATAAACCTTATAGCATGATGCTTTTAGATTAATTACTGTATTAAAGAACCTAACGAGATCAAGGGCCTTTGAAGAATTAGATTACGAAAAACATTATTTATGAAAGCTATTCATAGTGTTAATTTGATGAAAAATTAAAGGTTCAAAGGTATGAAGAGGTACTAAATATTATATATTTATAAATTAGAGGAGTTGCGACTAATAATTTAGAATTGTGGATGGTTTATAACTTACTATTATGCCAATTTAGAAAATCCTTTTTCCCTTAGATGTTGGATTGCATAAATTTTTCGTAATTATATAAAAAAAAATAATCAACTACCCTATTACATAAATAAAAAAATCTCACTGATGATACTCTTAATGTTGACGCACAAATGTGTTACTGCCAAAGCTGAAACAGTGGGAATTTTCCGGTAATTTCGTCGACAACGTTACATGAATGGATCCTTTGAACGTTATTTTACTATTAGACAGTTTTTAGGCCCGCGGCTGATGATAAAACTGCAATTTGTCTTTTGCACTTTGATGTGGTAGCTTTATATTGACTATCAGATGATATATAGTCCGGAGCCTGGAATTTGTGCCCGATATAGCGATAGGCTCGCCCCCTATCATATCATGGGACAGAATATGATATGGGCGCAGACAAAGTAATTTTCAAGGAGGAGCCAGTGGCCTAGACCAAAAAATAAAACGATTTCTGTGTACAGTTAGCAGCATTAGTATCTGAACAAAATCAAGATTTCAAATTGCCTATATACGCGTTAAGTTAAACTGAAACGTTTTGTTCTTCGTTTGAAGTAAAGTTAATCTCTGTTATTTTATTTTTGTGAAGAGAATAAGAAAGATTAGTAAGGAAGTTCTTTGGGAATTTAACGCTTGATTTAACGGTGAAGGAAAACATCGTGAGGAAACCTGCATACCTGCGAAGTTCTTTCTAAGAATTTCAAAGCTATGTGAAACCTACCAACTCGCACTAGGCCAGCGTGGTGGACTAAGACCTAAACCCTCTCAGTAGTAGAGAAGGCTCGTGCCGTGAGGGTGACTGCATTCATCAATACAAATATCGCGAATACAAATGACATTTTTGTTTGTTAACGAAATGTTCACTTGCTCTGCATTTGCAGAATGCAAAACGCGCTTAACATACGGCTTCATAACAATATCTGTAACCTAATAATGAAATCCCTCCTAGCCAGTTTCGGCCACGGCGGCCAATCTCAACGGAGATCAGCCAGGTACGCAGGAGATATTATAGGTAGTGCACAAGTGTGTGCGCAATACACAGGTGCACTCGCTATTCCTTCACTCTCATAGTCCGGTGAGACGGCAATCCGACATGACCGGAGAGAGATCAGGCGCAGGACCAACGGCTTTACGTGCTTTCCGAGGCACGGGGGTATCACACCGCCAACTTCCTGACTCCGAGCTGCGACTCTGTAAATTTTAAGATGAAAATACCCAGTCACAATTTTTTTTGGCTCGACCCGGGATTCGAACCCAGGACCTCAGCGCGCAAATCGTACTCGTAATGCGTACGCAATACCACTACGCCACCGAGGCAGTCGAGGAACCTAACAATGAATGCCCCAGTGGCGAAGTTTTATTACGGTACGACTGTTGTTTGTCTTTTACGAGACTATCCCGTAATCATACCCACCACAGCAACTCCTGTAAGCCAGGATAGGCAGAGGCACGCATTTAAGACACCAAGCGGCGAAGCTCGGCGAGTCTCTCGGAGCTAATTAGTTTTAAACCGCAACGAAATTAATCAAATAGAAGGATAGGGAGGAGTTGGAAATATTTTTTTTCCACTTTCCTTCATAGCAATTTAACCTGCAGTTGAGAGTTGTGATCAGTAAATTGCAATGAGAAATGGGGAGATCCGTAAAAGAACGATGGTAATAATAACCCAGCGGTTTAGCAAGCTAAAGTGGCAGTAGCCAGGACACATAGTTCGCAGAACTGACGGCAGACGGGGGACAAAAGTTCTCTAGTGAAGACTACGTACCGGTAAGCACGGCGTTGGACGTTCATCTGCAAGATTGATAAACGACTTGATAAAGGTTGCAGAAACACTCTGGATACTGGCCGCGGAATGGTTCATCTAGAAATCTTTAGGGGAGGCCTAAATTAGGCCTATTACCACGTACTCCTGAGTATGTGCTAGTAGGCCTTATTGCAGGAGACCTGATATAGGTAGCGAAATGTGTGTGTGGTGTGACCTCCGAAAAGGCAAAAAGGCTATGTATGTATGAAGGAATATGCCGTGGTGCGTAATAAATCGCAAGCTAATGTCCATACTGTGTGCTAATACGCACATAGTTTGTAAAGTAACTTAGACGGGCAAGGTGGGGCTTTCACTGACACATTAGTGAAATATTACGAAGACAAACACGCCGCAACTATACTTCCTAAAACATCATAATATGATGTTAATTCGCTCTTTTAAACATTTAATGTATACATATCGTATGATAGTAGTTGCATTCATATTCCCAAGATGTAAGGCAGAAGTGCAAAAAGTGATTCCACAATTCGCGTATATTAACGCCTTTCAACCTAGTATGATGATCGCTTATTGCCATATTGTGATAAATAATATAAAGGCGTTAAGTCAAGTTATTTTAGACACAAAACTAAATTTATTAGGTTTCGTCATTGATGTTCACAGCAAAGGAACACTGTCACTAGCCCAATGAAAGAACTTCAGTAAAATGTTTGTTTAGTTTTAAATTACTCTCATAATTTGAAATATGAAGTTAGTTGCTTGGTATAAAAGGCATCCGTGACGCGGTGGGTTGATTAAGAAAACATAAGTAACTACGTTAGTGTTGATGTTAATCGTTTGGGTACTAGATTCAGTCCGTGACCGTTTTGGTTGAAATATTATTTCATACTGCAATACAATATTTCCGATATTTGTAACATGAAGCTGGCCATCATGTACAAGTGTACACATTATTATTAGTAAAAATAGTTCGGAGTGGTGGTCTTGTATTTAGTTAATATAATAATTGTGGAGTGCAATAAACTATAAATTTGAATTTGAATCCAACCCTTGCTCACCCGCGGTATGTCTAGTCCGGTCAAAATAAACATTCGAGTTTGGATTAATTCCAAACAAGCTGGATTTTTGTACAGACCTTAAATACATCATTACAAATGCTAGGTCAAAAGTCCCCATCGACCCCTTTTGTGCATTGTTTTTTATCCAAGGCTAAAGGTCCTAACTTTTAGTTTTTGCGAATATCTCTGAAATGGTGAGAGCTATCGGAAAATGAGTCAGAGAATGTTTTTAAATCGTAAAATTGTCTACAAAAGGTATTAATACTTTTTCCTTACAAAGCAACGCTTTCGAGTTATCGCGATTTAAGACCATAGGAAAGTCGCATTTTTAATTTTTTCTGTTTTATTCCCATATTTCCACACCACCTCTGATGTAGTGCACTCAGCGCTTTTTTAACGTGGTTCTCCCAATAGGAACACTTCACAATATATATTACGAACGAGGAAACTTAATAAGACAATATCTATCTAATACTCGGTGCCTGCCTCGGTGGCGTAGTTGTATTGTGGTACGACTGCAATGCTCGGGTTCGATCCACGGGTCGGGCAAAGTGTTATTGAGTTTTTCTATTCAGTATCAGCTCGGAGTCTGGAATTTGTACCCGATATGGCGATAGGCTCGCCCCCTATCACATCATGGGACGGAATAATGGCGAAAAGTGGGTGCACTAGTTGCGCGTCTGCCTACCCCTTCGGGGATAAAAGGCGTGAGTGTATATGTATATATGTATGTATCTATCTAATATAAAAAAAAGAATTGCTGTTCGTTAATCTCGCTTAAACTCGAAAACGGCAAGACCAATTTAAATAATTATTCGATTGTTTTGTTCGAGACAGTTCAGGGTAAATTTATGAGCAAAAAAAAATCAGGAAAGTCTACAAGATTAGCAGGAAATCGAAAATTCTAAATGAAAACCTTGTATGAAAATCGCTACTTTGTATTACTTTGTAATGATTTTTTTGTCAAGTCATACAGCAAATTTTAGAATCCATTTTGCGTTACATTTCGAGTAGCTTCCAATTGGTACCTACTATTTGAATTTTAAAATTTGATCTATGACTTGATGAAAAAAATCCGTTGTAAAGTAATACGAAGTAGCGATTTTCATACAAGGTTTTCATTTAGAATTATTTTCGACTAGCTTTTGCCCGCGGCTCCGCCCGTATTAAAGAGTTTTTCCGGGATAAAAGTCCCGCTTTATGTTTTCCCGGAATAAAAAGTAGCCTATGTGTTAATCCAGAACATGATCTACCCGTGTGCCAAATTTCATCGAAATCCGTTCTGTAGTTTTTGCGTGAAAGAGTAACAAACATCCATACATCCAAACATCCAAACATTCAAACATCCATACATTCTTAAAAAATTTCCCCTTTATAATATTAGTAGGATTTCCTGCTGTGTCTTGGGCCAGGGGCGTCCTCTATTACCGAGAGTGCCACGCATCTAATGCGGGTTGAAATAATGTTTTTCTTTTTTAAATTCAGTTAAATAACGAGACGAGCATGCCCTTCATCTGTTGGTAAGCGTCACGACCGCCAATAAACAGTAGTAAAGTCGAACATAACTTTGAATTACAAAGTACTGCGTGACACTCCTCTGTCGTTAGCCTCAGGCATAAGAAGTTAAGTCTTATAATGTCTAGTTATTATGCTAGCTACAATGTCCTTCAATCCGGAAAACACAGGTCTGAAACAATTGTTTCTTATCAATTAACTTTGGTCAAATTTATTGACATGCAAAATTTTTAATGTGCATAATAATAAATAATAATAATTAATTTGTTCAGGGAATGTATTATTTATAATAATTTTTACATAATGATTAGAATTTGGCTGCCAATTTAATTTAACATTATGATGTCTATTAAATCGTTCACAATTTAAAATATTCAAGATTATTATGTCTAGAAAGTAAATATAAAGCGTCATAGATGATCTTTATACGATAGTATTTTGGTTTTTGAATGTAAAGTTTAAGAATTCTTGGATTCTTTAATTTCTTATGTCTCAGGATGACTGGCGCAGTGGAATGCCACACAGTACTTAGTAACTCAAGGTGCTGGATGGTGTTTCTACTGTTTATGGGTGGTCGTATCGCTTACCATCAGGCGTCTCGTCAGTCGATGCCATAAAAAGAATATTGTGTAGAATCATCGTTCGATAAGACATGTTTATTAATTTCTTTACAAATAATCTTAGTCGTAGTTCACGTTAAGATTGTGGCATTTTATTATATATTTTGATACACATACTATGCCAGCGTTTGTGATAAAGAGTGGTCCTACATTTTCTCGTCACCAGCTTTGTTGGGTCTCTTTGACTGAACGAACTATTGTCACCTATTTTCTTAAATAACTGTAGGTGTATTTTGTCTATGGACCCAATATTTCATATCGCTCTAATACATTTTTTTGAGCCAGGAAAGCTTGAGAGATTTGTGTCGAATTGCCCCACAACACTAGACCATATCGCACCTTTAGAACGAAAACGACACAATTAAAAAAATAGACGAATGAGGCGCTGGGTGGACGTTTGACCGGCGCCTCAGGCCCTATAGCCGGGGGCATCTAGAGAATTCCCCCACGGCATCCCTTGCCTGTCGTAAGAAGCGACTAAATGCGGTTAGGGAGATTTGCGGGGCGAGCAGTAGGGGGCTGCTCGCACGACTACTTCAATTTAAGCGGACACGAGGTGGACGACAATGCGGGTGGTCGGTTTCCTGCAGTCGTAGACGCCAAAGGCGTGCTTTAGAGTTCGGGGGCTTCTTAGCCCCCTCATTTAGAGAGGAGCCGCAATGCGGCATCGCGCAGGGGCGGTTCGGTGCAGCTTGCTTCGTGCAACAAGATAACCCGGGGCCGTCCCGTAAGCGTCGACGAAGGCCACCGCGGGCTTAGGTTGGTATGTCGGTGTAGGGTGTACATGGGGTTAGGGACTCGGTCTAATACTCGCTAGGATGGAGCTAAACTCCCAGTGTCGACATTGGGCCGTAAGACTATGTGAAACCAACATAACTGTTCCATTTACCCCCCTGTGGTGGTAGCGTAAACGCGTTTTTCCCCGCGATAAAAAAAGGGTTGTGTCGGTACGGTTGATTGCATCTAGTCTTTAATCAACGTTTTCTCGCCACAGGGTTGTCGTTTGTGTAATTAGTTGATCTTTGCGTTTATTTTCATGGTTTATTCAGCACATTAATTGATTCAAAATTAACTTTTAACAGTATTATTGCGATTGTTTTTTTTAATTCTATGTTAATCAGTGCAAATACGATAACATGAATCACATCAACTAATTATGATTATTTATTGTCACGCTGAGACGGTACATGTTAAGATATAACCTCGAAAATAAGCCTCAACAATGCATAGTTACACCAGTTATAGGATCCTCTGAACAGAAACATTCAAGTGCTTACAAGGATCAGATGGCAGATAAAGACGATAAAACTTTATTAATAGTTGGATTTATCGCCTTAACTTTTTCGTAGTGTATATTTCTCGAATCTACACTAATATTAAAAAGAGGAAAGAATTGATTGTTCGTTTGTTTGTAATGGATAAATCATAAACCCAATACTAATTTTATATTACGATTTTTTATACATGTTAATGGCCATGTAATGCCTGGATGATGATTTATATTTTTATAGAATCTTGAAAAAGAAACAGTCGTAGGCGGGACTCGAACCCACGACCTCCGGCGTACCGTGCCGGTGGTGGACTAAGGCCTAAACCCTCTCAGTAGTAGAGGAGACCTGTGTTCAGCAGGGGGACAGTTTATACAGGGCTGGTATTATTATGATATTAGTTAAAAAACTAAAAACACTCTTTATAAATAATCGAAGTAAAAAATAGAAAATAAATTTGCATTAAGAATAGTGTAAATAAGAAAAAAAAGTATTTTATTGCATTTTAAAGAAGTTTCACTTCAAAAATAAATAGGAAGGATTGTTTACACTTTATCGTGAATATAGCAGTGATTCCACGGTCAGCACTCGCACACTTATGTAGCGGGTGATTTTAAATTACAGAGATGAAACATATGCTGGCAGACAGTTTTATGTAATGCTATGCAGGTTTAACACCATTAATCTTACATTTTACGAGTTTAACCATAATGAAACATGTAAACACAGAATGAGGTGTCGTGCCGCTTAGTTTTAGACGGAAAAATAAGTGTATATGTTCAGACATTATATTCAACATTATGGATGTGCTTTTTTTTTTTTTTTTAAAAAGGCCATCTTCGGCGCATTAGGGACGGCTGCGGGCTTCCTCCGACTCACGTCTAAGTTGTCGTCCGCAACCGCCCCTGCACGTACCGCTGTTGCGGTTCTTTTCCTGTTGCGGGGGCTCAGAAGCCCCCGAAACACCGTACCGTATCCGCCTTTTAGTGTCCGAGGCAGCGTGAGACACGCTGCCTCGGACATGTCCATCACGGGGGTCACAAAAGTTGGCTAGACTAATGGGTGGGCGGCACGTCCCGCCCACCCGTGACCCCCGGAGGCCCCTATTAGTCGCCTTTTACGACAGGCAGGGGATACCGTGGTGGAATTCTCCAAACGCCCCCAATCCACAGGGCGGGAGACGTCGGTCAGTCGTCCACCCGACGCCTCCTACGTCTCGTCTGGCGGCGGGAGGGATCACCACTGCGCTGGCGATCCCTCTCGGCACTCTCCTTCCGCGAGAGGACCGCCTCGCAGAAGTGGGCCACCGCCTGCCAGGCCTCCCGGCCGCCGACCATGGAAGCGACCACGGCCGGCAGCGAGAGGTCTTCTCCGACGACTGTTCTGAGAGCGCTGCGCTCCTCATCCCAGGCTGGACAACACTCCAACGTATGTTGGGCCGTGTCCATTGGGCAGTTGTCACAATAGTGACACACGGCCGACTCCTCTACACCTACCACCCGAAACAGGAACTCACCGAAGCAGCCATGCCCGGTGAGCACCTGCGTCAGGCGGTATGTTGCCGCTCCGTGGCGCCTGTCCAGCCATTCGGCAAAGACAGGACGCACTGCCTCTACGACCCGGTGCCCCCACGACGGGGCCTCCAGCCTGAGACGCCACTCCTCCACGGCGACTCGCCGTAAGGCGGCCCTCTTGGCCTCCACCTCCTTCAGGGTCGGACGCTCCCCGCGACTGAACGCCTCCTCCCGCCAATGGAATACATCGGCAATTATGGATGTGCTGGATTTTCTAAAAATATGGTAACGTTATCTATATAGGATAACCTATATGATCATAAAATTACAACTCAGCACACTGAAGTGGAAGTGGGCCGGCCATGTATGCAGACGGTCAGACGGCCGATGGAGCAGAGAAGTGCCGGAGTGGAGACCGCGATTAGGCAAACGAAGTGTAGGACGCCCTGCTGCACGATGGACCGACGACTTGAAAAAGGGGGCGGGTAGCGGATGGATGCGGGCTGCTCAAGACCGGGATGGTTGGCGCTCACTTTGGGAGCTCCACGCTCAGCAGTGGACGGCGACAGGCTAATTGATTGATAAAATTCATAGTGGTGTATTTTTTCTAATAGACCACTCTAATCAAATGACTAATTTACTCGAGGGGTATTATACTATTAAATGAAAAAAGGAGAACGCTTAATAATTTGAGTGGTTATGATTTGTACAAGTGCATTTGGAAATTGAATAATGATGGAGTTCAGAAATGAAACACATATGTATATTATGTAACAGAGTTGTTGTTACTTGTTGGACAATTAATATTACGTTTTTAAATTAATCATGCATTTTGCCGGTAGGTATAAGTAAAGTTTATTTATACCGTTTAAAATTTACTTATATAATTTATTACATTTAATGTAATGTGACATTCATACATTATGCATTTTATCCGTGTTTCCATTTAATTAATATTATCACAGGCTAGAAATTATTTTCCCTACATTTGGTAATAAATCAGTAAAAGAAACAAGTTTTAAAAAACAAATAAGATTAGCTGGTGGTTCTTTTTTATTGCATTGAATGACGAGACGAGCATGCTGTTCACGTGGTGATAAGCGACACGACCACCCATAAACAGTAGCAACACCATTCAGCTGCTGCGTAAGTCTCATTATATCCAGTAGTCAGTGGACTACAATGTCCTTCAAACGGAAACACAACACTGTAGGTACACTGCTGTTTGGCGGTAGAAACAGAAATTGCGGTGGTACGCAACCAGACGTACAGAGTCATATGTAAGATCATATGAGAGACGTACCACCAGTTAAGTAGGTAGGGTATATATCTTATATCTACCCGGATCATCCTACATAACACAGAGAAAATATATCCTACTAATATTATAAAGGCGAAAGTTTGTACAGATGTTTGGATGTATGGATGTTTGTTACTCTTTCACGCAAAAACTACTGAACGGATTTCGATGAAATTTGGCACACGGGTAGATCATGTCCTGGATTAACACATAGGCTACTTTTTTCCCGGAAAACTCATTCAGGCGGGCGGAGCCGCGGGCAAAAGCTAGTTCAAAATACTTTGAATAGATATGGTTCATAGAGGTCCACGTAAATTTGCCGCGTTTCACCTGTGTATATTCTGTTTAAATAGGGCGGTATAATTGTTTTGTCTGAGGAGGTATGATCATCATTCGGCACTATGTGGACCTCTCTTCGCTTATCATCAGGTACAGTAGGGTTACATTACCGTAAACATTTACTAAGTGGCAATAAACTTATAGGTGCTATTTTTTTTATTTTTTTTTTTGTTAATAGCCCTACTGCCAGTAGCCTGACACGAGTCGGCTTTTCTGGCCACACCGGTCTTTAGGTTGAACGCAGAGGCGCTCGCAACCCTTTGAGTTAAGTGACCATGCTGAGGGCAACCCTCTAACGGGTTACGAACCTCGGCTCAGGACGTAACGGCCACTGAGAACATAGGTGCTACCTATGTTCAGAATATTTATCACCTTGAAAATATTACACGACTGCCTTGTTGGCGTAGTTGTATCACAGCACGTCTGCACTGATGTCTCGAGTTCAATCCCTAGGTCGGACAAACTGATATCGGATTTTTATATTCAGTATCAGCCTGGAGTATAGAATTTGTGCGCGATATGTCGATAGGTTCGCCCCCTATCTCGTCATGGGACGGAATACGCACAGCGAAAAGTGGGTGCCCTAGTTGCGCTTCTGCCTGCCCCTTCGAGGATAAAGGCGTGTGTGTGTAAAAATATTATACATGACAGGAATAATCCACAGAATTACGAATATGTATTCCAAGTACACTAGTCCAACAGAAATAACAACACAGTTAACACGAGTTACGTTTTAAAAACAGTTAAACATTAATTAGACATTGAACACCCGGTGAAAATCCTAATGCTAGCCTATATTGCCAATAACAGAACCCATTTCAAATACTATCAAAAATTACGTTGATCGTAAAATTTATTGATCATAAAGTGTATCGGTGAGTTGTGTTTATTGACAGATTCAGCTGGAAGTACTGCTACGTATCTTATAATACGCATCTGGATATTTGAATATGTCAAAACGCTGGAAGTGTACATGATAAACCCGGTATCAACAGTTACTTCCAACTCTTCAACATAGGAAAATATCCAATTGTAGATGTAGTATGAAGATTAGGTTGGGGAAAAAATTTCTTCGCACTTTATACGAATACTCTAGACTTCGTTTTCAAAGCTTATTCATATTTTGTTCGATGAATATCTGCCATCTTGTAGGTAGTGGGTTTTATTTATAAATCAATGAGGTAGTCCCATAATACCATTGCTGTAGATGTTTTGGGACATCTGTTAAAGAAAAAAACCCGACAAATAGTCTTGGCATCTCGCCATACACACAGCATCGCCTTATTGCGAGTTAACCCAGGTTTTGCCACAGTCAAGTACTGTGAAGGACCGCAACAGCGATACGCGCAGGGGCGGTTGCGGACGACAACTTAGACGTGAGTCGGAGGAAGCCCGCAGCCGTCCCTAATGCGCCGAAGATGGCCACCGCGGAGTTCCACTTTCTCCGCGTCAACAAAAAAAAAAAAGGTTTTGCCACAGTCTGTGAAGCCTAACCGACCTTCTATCACGACCTTTTTCCTAAGTGATCCACTTTTCATCACCAGTTATCAATCTCAGTTCACTGTTATTCACTGTTAAATCTGGTACCGACCGTATTCTATGCAAATAAATGTTTGTTTCTTGTTTCTTTTCAGAAACGGTTCGGTTTCATTACGTCTCAATAAATAATCGCAAATGAGTACACGGTCATTAGATTTCTTTCAGTGAGCTCGTGTGGCACCTAAATGTCGTGCTTTTTTGTGTACCCAGATTTTTTTAAATGAATCAAAACTGTTTTGTGATCAATTCTCAGTTCTTCAGCTATGTTGTGAATACTGGAGGTTCATGGTATCTGGCTCCACTTTTTCAAAAATGTCGTTCACTCTATCCGTAAGAGGACGACCAGAGCGAGGTACATCTTTGAGATCAAAATTTCCGGATTCAAAACGCCTAAACCAACTTTGTGCTACTCTTACCTTAGAGCATTTAACATTGAACAGGAGATGGGATGACAGGCGAACCCTTCGTTGTCATAAATGCGCAGCTGGTCATAAACTTTTATTAAAACCTATGTGACTTGCGATCGCTGTCATTACATCCTACGATAATGACACTAAGCGGTGTTCAACAGAAATTGTGAGTTTTGCTGTGTTATTGTGTAAAAAGCGATTTTATATTCAGTCTTGCACGTGTGGTTTTTTTTAAATGTGTGTTATCCGTGTCTACCTCGCCCCCCGTCAGGATTGACAGAAAAAAATGTTTGCCTATTGCCCTATAGTTTCCGTTGGTTAAATACTCAAAGACTCTTACTGACATTGCATTAGGTCCATAAAAATCAAAAAATTTTTCGCGCGATATTTTGGCGTGCATTTTTTCCTTTTTTATAATAAATTTGTAAAATGTAACGAATTTCTTCGTTAGATTCACTGAAAAGAAAAATATCTGTTATCGCGTTATAATATCTTTCGCGTGCACGCAGTGTTGTGGCCGGTGACACGCAGTGTTGTGGCCGGTGACACGCAGTGTTGTGGCCGGTGACACGCAGTGTTGTGGCCGGTGACACGCAGTGTTGTGGCCGGTGACACGCAGTGTTGTGGCCGGTGACACGCAGGGACGTTACAGTCTGATATTATTGTTATTTGACATCTACCTTTTCTACTTAATTTGAAAGTTAAATAACATACCTATTATTGCGCTAAATGAAAAAAATACCGTTACATTTTAGATGGCAATCATTTTTAATAAATGTATTAAAAAATAGTTAATTACCTTATTCTAATGGTCTTCCAAACTTATTTTTTATATTATATGTGCTGTGCTAAAAATAAAACAAAGTAGTTAACCAAACTGTCAAACAACGAGTAGTAAAGGCCAGTACTTAGCAAAACGGTAATGAAGATATCCTACGTTTATTAGAAAATCCAATATTTATTAAGTATGTAATGTTTTTTTTTTTCAATTAAAATATTTAAAATAACGTGGTACTGATTGGTAACGTCTGTTTGGTAACGTGTTAAGATATACTTTAATAGAAATTATTATACTTAAACATGTAGGATCAGAAACAGAGTTAATTAAACGACTTTACACCTTTTTAACTTTTTAAAATTTATATTCACCTTTACATACGTCATACACCTTTTACGTTTTTAATCAGAGGGCCGCCATCTTGCGGTCGTTTTATTTGAAAGTACTCATAAGCAAAGAAATCATAAAACATTCAGCCTACAAACGTATCTATAACAAAAGTTAACGGTGTTAGAAAATATTTTGTGACCAACTATGTAGTTGCGCGGCGAGAAACTTGATATTGAGCTGCAATAGTAAGTAATTATTTGTTGAAAAGTTGTATCTGTAAGTCACGTCAAATCTGATTTGATTAAAGTACTAGTAGTTAGTGGAAAAAGATTGGAACAACATATATAACGTCGTGTTCAATTTTAGATTCATGACACGTAGGGGTCAACTTTCTGGGAGTAAGTCGAATCAGTACTGAACCCTGGTTCGTTATCCCTAACTTTCTAATTATGAACTTAATATTGCACGATGTAAAACTTTGCCTATTATATTTAAAACTCTAATAATGGCTTACGGTCGCGATTTTCACTGCATATTGATAAGTGATTGGCTAGACATCTGAAAGTATACATAATGTGTTTGCATTCGGTATGTGCCACGATGCGCTCTATTTCGATTGTAAATAAACGTAAATGAATTGCTTAAATATTGTAATATGTATTTCACTCAGAAATTTAACATTATGAAATAATTACAGAGGCTCGAGTACAAACGAGAAAGTTGAAACACAAAGTTTTGTCTTTTGTTAAAAACAGTTAATTATCTCGAATGCTGTCTGATTCCGAAGTGTTGACTCGACACCGAATTAACAAATTTCGTAAAAAGAAAACATTAATTAATCTGACAACAATAAGCCGATAAAAACTTGAGACGATGACTGTAAATTTTTACAAGTTCCTTAAATACAATTTTACACGTTTTCGTGGATTTTAATTTTTTTGCTAGACAATTTTAAATGTTCGCAAATTTTGCTTTTGTGGTTTGTTTATGGATTAAAATTATAAGGACTCGCAGCCTGTTAACTTGAAAGTGATTTTGATATATTTAATTATATTTTCTTATGAATGAGACTGCCTCGGTGGCGTAGTTGTATTACAGTACGACTGCAATGCTGAGGTCTCGGCTTCGATCCCCGGGTCGGGCAAAGTGATATTGAGTTTTTCTATTCAGTATCAGCCCGGAGTCTGGAATTTGTGCCCGATATGGCGACAGGCTCGCCCCCTTTCACATCATGGGACGGAATAACGGCGAAAAGTGGGGGCACTAGTTGCGCCTCTGCAATCCCCTTCGGGGATACCAGGCGTAAGTGTGTGTGTGTGAATTTTCTTATGAATTTAATATTTCATAAGTAATAGTTTGAATGTCAATAGTCAAGTTCAGTAAAACGACAAAATTCCGCATTCAAATTTATAAATATATGTAGGTACTTACTAGCTTTTGCCCGCGGCTCCGTCCGCTTTAAAAAGTTTTGCCGGGATAAAAGTCCCGCTTTATATCTTCCCGGGATAAAAAGTAGCCTATGTTTTAATCCAGGACATGATCTACCCGTTTACTAAATTTCATCGCAATCCGTTCAGTAGTTTTTGCGTGAAAGAGTAATAAACATCCATACATCCAAAAATCCAAACATCCATACATTCTTACAAACTTTCGCCTTTATAATATTAGTAGGATAGGATAAATATAATATTTATATACTATTGTAGTAATCATAAAAATGTTCATTGCAATTTTACACGTCCAATAAAATTATTTCTGTTCGACGTTATCGGATAGTCTGATATTATGCGTATAATATTACTTCGAATAAATTCTAAAATTAGCAGCGATATTTCGTGACATATGCTGTTTGCAGTATCGGTTTGTATTGCATGTGATTGGTGCGATAAAAGCACTTATTTTTAATTATCTCTTGTATGTTTTTGTGGCCCGTATTAACATCGATTTTATTTTCTATTTCTTGCGGAAGAAGTCCACTGTTGTAGAAATTATTGATATAGAGATTAAGCGATCCTATCGGTCCGTCAAGTGAAAATGTACTGAAAATATGCGAGAGATAAAACGGCTGCAGACATAATTGTAATTTGTAGACTCTTGATTGATTGCAGTTACACGCTTAAAGGAGTTTTTATCTATTAATTACTGATGAAAGATTCTGTTCTCAATTTAAACTTGTATACGATCATAATTATACATTGGATATTATGCCCATATTATGTGACATTTAAAACTGCGCAATAACTGTATGTACATGATATTTACAATGTCATTTCCGTTGCTCTATTGAAGCCTACAAATTGGTTTCGTATTTCGCTCTAGGGCATAAAGTCAGCAGTCACTGTTCCGCGTGTTTCATTGTTTTTTGGATTCCTCTGAATATGCTGTAAATTCACAGTACAGTGCAAAAAGATTACAATAAAAACAGAAATGTTGGTAAGCGATGATTTACAAAAAAAAAAGGATTTCGCGTCCGTATTGCATCAACCGAAATTGATTGCGAGATGTTAATATTGATTTTGTTATTTATTCTATACTAGCGGCCCGACAGACGTTGTCCTGCCCTTCTCAAGCACCGCGACGGACACCAGCGTCCATATATATAGGGTTTTCTCATACATCTATATATATAAGCGGGGCTTGAAGGGTTTATTTATTTATTTATTATTATAGTTGCATCAACTAAGTAACACCAATTAAAGCTTAACATTAACTTAGTTTAAAACATATTTTTGTTTAAATGCTACTTATACACTTAAAGATGCAAACGACATTTCAATATAATAAAACATTATTAGAGATAGAGGTATAGGCAAGAATATACAGTAAAACGGAAAACATTAAAACATATAAAATAGTAAAATTCCTATTACATAGCTATATAATTATAATAATTGCCAGAGTATACCTTCTAAAGTTAACCATGAATAAATACAAAGAATGTCAAATAACTAAGAACATTACATATATCAAAAGAAAGTTAAATTACTATATTATAAGCAAAAGTCATTGCACTTAAAATATAATTAACAATACTAATACTAATTAAAACAGAACAATAATTAAAATAAGATTAATGTCAAATATCACAAAAACACAGATAACGATTATTTAATGTCAGTTTAATTTATAAATTATAAGAATAATAAATGTTAATTGAAACAAACTAAATAATCAATTCATGTTAAATTACATCAAAAATAAAAATTATTTCAAAATAAAAACAAACAAAAATAAATAAACAGTTCAAATTAAATTACTACATAATTCGTAAAAATTATCTTTTTAACATTATTTTTAAATCTATAAAGGGAATCAGAAAAGATATCAATATAATGAGATTTACGGGGATGTTCCGAGTCATTGTCTTCATCATTAGTTACGGGTATTATTGACAAATTATGAATTTTATTATACGCTCTGAAGAATCTGTTTAAAGGAGAATAAAAACCTAAATTTGAACGAGCTCTTGTACCTGAGAATGGTTGATACTTATTGCATCTAGGAAGCTGTCTGGGAATAGAGATATTTACCTTGGATAAGAGATTTGGTGCGTCAGAGTGACCGTTAAGTAATTTATACAAAAATATTGTATCAATGAAATTCCTGCGATTTTGAAGGCTATTCAAGCCAAAATGTCGCAAACGATCCTCATACGTAGGCAGCTTCTTTGCCAAATTAAATTTAAATGACATGTACCACAAAAACCTCTTTTGAACTCTTTCCAAACGTTTGATGTGGACATCGTAGTGCGGGTTCCAAACAGGGCTGCAGTACTCTAAGCAGCTTCGTACCAATGCACAATAAATAGCAATTATAGTTGAGGGATTTTTAAATTCCTTGCAATTACGTAAAACAAAACCCGAACTCTTAAAACCCTTATTGGCGATGTTATCGTAATGAAGATTGAGCTGAAGTTTGCTGTCCAAAATTACTCCTAAATCGCGAACGCGATCACTCACCGCGAAAGGAGTGCCATTGATACAGTATGTAAATGACAAGGTAGTTTTATTCCTAGAGAAACGAACGACGTGACATTTCTCTGCGTTCAATATCATACCATTCAATTCACACCTCGAAACTAATTTGTTAAGGTCATTTTGCAACAAGTTACCGTCCTCCAAAGTATTGACTATTCTGAAAAATTTTAAGTCATCAGCGAATACATAGTAAGTGGAATTAACGAAAGAACTGTCAACATCGTTAATGAAGATATTAAATAATAGAGGACCCAAATAAGAGCCTTGAGGAACTCCAGAAAGAGCAACAAATGGATGCGATTTATAACCTCCAGCTACAACTACAGAAGTCCTATTTGCTAGGTAAGATTTTAAAAAATTTAGCAAAGTACCACCTATCCCGATTAATTCCAACTTAGCCAGCAATATCTCATGATTCACCTTGTCGAAAGCTTTACTAAAATCTGTATATATTACATCTAGTGAATGCCCATTGTCTATTCCCCCAGCAATATCCTCGACGAAGGAGACCAAATTGGTAGCGGTAGACCTTGCTTTAACAAAACCATGTTGCTTAGGAATTATTGATTGCTTAACGTGCCAAGACAAAATAGGAAATAATAAGGTTTCAAATACTTTTGCAAAGACATTGATTATAGAAATAGGTCTATAATATTTTACTAAACTGGTATCACCACCCTTAAACAGGGGTAAAATATGAGCTTCCTTCCAAGCCGAGGGAAAGGTACCATCACTGAGAGATCTATTGAAGATTATTGACAGCGGAGTCGCCAACACACGCGCGCAATTAACAACAAAAATAGCTGGGATCCCATCAGAGCCAGCTCCTTTTGTAGCGTCAAGTCTTTTTAACACATTGTAGACCTGACTTTCGGTAACAGAAATCTTTGTCAGAAAGTTCGTGACGGTAGGTACCTGAGATAAACACGGAACAGGGAGATGATTGGTACTGTAGACAGAACGGAATTGGTGAGCAAATAAATTACAAATATCTGTTCCATTAGATGCAACGATTGTACCAGATGACATTTGAGCCGGATAGGAACTAGCACCACCCCTTTTATGTTTTATATAAGTCCACATTAATTTTTTTGGATTTGTTGCTAACGGTGCTTCTAGCCGCTCCAGGTATGTAGAATAATTTTGGTCACAGCTCAGAGAAAGATGTGCTAGACTAGGAAAAGTTAATTCATCGCGAGGATTTTTGTATTTACGACATTTTAACCTGTACTTAAATTTTAAATTAAGTACAGGTTAAAATGTAAAGGGTTAAAAGGAAACGAAATCCTAGAACCCGAGTACAGCGCCACGTACCGGATCCAATTGTTAATCGAAACTACTCTCGAATCCACCTGAAGACACAAAAAAATCATTAAAATCGGTTCAGCCGTTTAGGACGAGTTCAGTGACATACACGTTTAATATGGTGGTTAAGTTTTCTATTTTTCCGCTCAATTGCTTGCAAAAGAACCTCCCTGCCAACAAATGAGCAGTACGAGAACAGTACGAGCCCATTAAATTGCAAAAGCGAAATTCTTCCAGAATTTGTCATTCAGTCGCTCATCGAACTACTGCTGCTCAGCGAAATTTCCGCATTATTGGAAACCACCTGTATAATAAAATAAATAACTTGTGCAAAATTTACTCAGTGACCAAATACCTATAATGCAAAAGAAAAATTATTGACTGCCTGCTGGATCTTGATTATGAGAAAACAGAATTACTGATTAAAATTTCTTAAAACTGCATCACACTTCACATCACACACTACACTCATACACTCTTCACTCACACTATACAAATAACATTTACACAATATACATATCTACCTGTTAATATTGTTTACGCACTTTTTTGCTTCAATCTTTGCTGTATTAAGTGAACTGTATCTTTGATTTAATTGTATTATTTGAAGTGCCCACGGTGCCCATAACACAAGTTAATTCTTACCATGGGCACGGGGGGTTACTAATTACTTTGTCCTGTACACAGTTATGCCAATGTGGTCTTTATAGTGCATAAATTAACCTGTATTCTGTTTTTGTGAAAATAAATTTATTCTTATTCTTATTCTTATTCTAATGAGTCCTCATTTAACGAATTTTTAAAACCCCTAAACATTCCGCAGCCCCATCCCCCCTTAAAATTACCTAACCAATTTCCCCCTAAATTGGGGGGAAAATTCCTAAGCTGGCTAAAAAGTATCCTATGTCCGCCTCCTGGTTCTAAGCTACCTCTCCACCAGTTTTCAGCCAAATCGGTTCAGCCATTCTTGAGTTATAAATACGACTTACTAACACGACTTTCTTTTATATATATAGATTATAATACCTAATAATTAGTATTTACTAATTGTATTTTCTTTTGTTCTATGTTTTAATAATGTTTTTGAGAGTGAAGGAATAGCGAGTGCACCTGTGTATTGCGCACACACTTGTGCACTATAATATCTCCTGCGTACCTGGCTGATCTGCGTTGAGATTGGCCGCCGTGGCCGAAACTGGCTAGGAGGATTATTATTATCATTAATGATGTTTTTGATTACTTTTTAGTTATTAATTTTTTATTTTAGATTTTTAATAGTTACCCCGCATTGTCGCCTTGGAAAAATTCTGCTAAGACTGTGCGTGTGCGTGTATGTGTGTGTAAAAAAATATAATTTTAAAATAAGTTCATTGTGTAAAAAGTTCCTCTTCTCAAATTTCTTTCTTTCTTTTGAAAACTAAATATTTAATAATATTCGTTCATCGCGATTCAAGATGCTTAAACAATACACAATTTATTAATGAACCAGAAAACTGATTTGATATTAATGGTTTCAATAGGAGCTTAATGTTTTTAGGAATTATAACCCAAAACAAGACATAAAAAGTTTGATTGCGAATTTATTCTATCATAAAAATTTATTTCCGAATCGTAATAGAATGAAAAACTCGTCCTACCGCAAATCATGGACGTAGTAAATTGGCATGTCAGTTTGGACAATTTCCAAGACCTTTCTTCAGCTCTTTTATAACTCAGACAGAAGATTTGTTTCACCAATTCCAGTACCTAATAATATTTTATTTACAATTATTGACAAAAATTTATATGCGTAGACCATTGATGTATTGGGTTTTCAATACATCAATGGCGTAGACTTATTTATTATTCGTTTAAAAATTTTGCATTTGAGAATTGAAATAAAATACCTACGTATGAAATTAGAATGTATTTAATTTAAAATATCTGCAATTATTAGAGACCGAATTGTATTAAACCTTTGTATTCTTGAAGGCTTTTTTTAGGTATTTTAGTTCATCTAATCTACATTTATTATGGATTTTACTACTTACAGACCATAAAATAACTAATAAAAACACTTGAATAATGTTTGTCGTAATTTAATGACGATCCAAGAATTTTTATATTCTTTATTATTTCATACTAGCGGCCTGCCCCGGCTTCGCACAGGTAACAAAGCATAATATTAAATGCCTACATTTATTTTTCTGTCGTTCAAAATATTTATAAGGGTTACACATACATATACACTCACGCCTGTTATCCCCGAAGGGGTAGGCAGAGGCGCAACTAGTGCACCCACTTTTCGCCATTATTCCGTCCCATGATGTGATAGGGGGCGAGCCTATCGCCATATCGGGCACAAATTCCAGACTCCGAGCTGATACTGAATAGAAAAATTCAATATCACTTTGCCCGACCCGGGGATCGAACCCGAGACCTCAGTTTTGCAGTCGTACTTACAGTACGACTGCAAAACTGCCTCGGTGGCGTAGTTGTATTACAATACAACTACGCCACCGAGGCACACACACAATTTTCTACACATCAATGTGAATTATACACATAAACATTTCTCTTGAATCTATGGATAGAAAATTTAATAGTTTTCTATTGTGAATTTAATCATTCATAAGTCATAGTTTGAATATCAGCAACCAAGTTCCGTAAAACGATATGGATACAAAATTCTGTATTATAAACAAATTTATAAATATATGTACTTATATAATATTTACATACTATTTGCTTTTGCACGCGGCTCCGCCCACTTTAAAAAGTTTTTCCGGGACAAAAAGTAGCCTATGTGTTAATACAGGACATGATCTACCAGTGTGCCAAATTTCATCGAAATCCGTTCAGCAGTTTTTGCGTGAAAGAGTATCAAACATACATACACAACACATTCTTACAAACATTCGCGTTTATAATATTAGTAAGATACGCATAAACTTTCCTGTTGTTCCAGACGAACCATTAGTGAAAAACGTATGAAAAACCGTTTAGTAGTTTTTGAGTTTATCGCGTTTAGACCATTGATGTAAGAAAGAAAGAGGAAAGAAAACATATTTATTAGCCGCAGCTTATGGCGACGTACAAATGACATGTATAAAATGTATGTAAAATAAAATAATATACTACAAAAGAAAAAAAAATAAAGTAAGTAAACTAAAGTATGCACGTCGCGTCGTGGCTGTGACAAGTAGGTGACCACTCAGCATAACGTTGTACTGCGGCGTGAGCCACAGCACAATGCTGATTTTCAGTAGTCACCTTGGGTGACGTGCGGACGCCAGCTATCTAGGAATCATTGACTCTAAGACTATCATCATAAATAAATAAATATAACATTATGATCGACTCTATAAATAAAATAAAAATAATTAAATAAAAAGTCGTGTGGCACTCGGAGACTGCCCCGGCATAGCATTTTTAATCAACATATGTAATTATAATTATTTTTTTTTTCTATTGTCCAAATTTTACTCGTGCCTTAACGCCGAACCTCTAAGCAGGCAATGCTAATATTTATAACCTCTTTGAATAGATATAATTTAAAAACTTTTTAAAAATTCGAACTTAGAATCACGTCATCCCGCCACGGGGACATACATTCTCATCAACTGCGCGTGTTTGACATTTCGATACCTTTCACTGACTGGAACAATTTTTAAATACACGGTAATTTCGACCTTTTATCGTTTAAAATTCAGCTCATATCCTCTTACATATTGTATTCTTACAAGACTGCGATATTAAATTTACTTATGGAATTTTACACTCTACGTGGTTGTGATAGAGTTGAAAATAAAATATCACCGCTGTGCCGGTCGGAGTGAGGGGTGTATGTGACGTATTATTTTTAATGCATTAATGGTTTAGACAAACAGATGCGATGGGGGACTTTGTTTTACAATATGTGGTGATTTAAGGACATATCCTTGAAAATAAAAAGTACCCTGTTCTTTCCTGGACCTTCCTTCAGCTCTTTTATAACTTAGACAGAAGATTTGTATGTTTGCAGCTAGCAAACATACAAAAATACAAATCTTTCCTCTTTATAAGTCTAGATATAGATTTGACGAATGCATACCACAGCTGTTTTCATAAGTAATAATAAGCCAATAATAATTATTAATTTCTTTCAATGAAGCGGCGATAGCCTAGTTGGGAGTGGAACGTACTGCCGGCCGAGGCGAATGTCGGCAGGTTCAAAATCCAAGCAATGCACCTCTAACTTTTCTCAAAAGTTATGTGTGTATTCTTTGTGAATCGTCGCTCGATTTAGCGGAGAAGGAAGAACATCAAGATTATTAGATTAATAACGACATCTTGAAGAATTTCAGACCAAATTATTACATGATTCCTGAGAGGGTTATGCACTCGTATAGGATTTTAAAATTTATTACCTTTTTTGCGAGTATATAAATGAACTGCTCTAAACAAAAATAACAAATATATTTATATCATGATATTTTTTTATTATTAATTGTATTTTTTACCTTGAACTGATTTTGTAAAGAGCAACACTAAAGTTTCTTGCCCGTTCTTCTCTAGTGAGAACTGCTTTTTGGCGTAGCACAGCAACATAGTGCTTGTAGCCATAAAGAAAAAAAAAAAAAACTGCTTTCCGAACTGGTGGTAGAGTTAATATTGACTGAATCTATAACATTTTATGGGTTCGAATAAATTTATTTCATTTCATTATTTCATTTCATTTCATTTCATTTCAAGAGGGAACCTGCATGCCTGAGAAGTTTTCTATAAGAATTTTGAATGTATGTGAAGTCTGCCAACCCGCACTAGGCCAGCGTGGTGGAGTAAGGTCTTAACCCCTCAATACTAGAGGAGGCCGTGCTTATTAGTAGATAGTATATAATACAGCGCTGGTATGGTATTGATAGGAGTGGGATGTGGCTTTGTAGGAGTCACCACTCCATGCTCCAAGGAGAGACAAGCTTAGGCAAAAGTAACTAGTTCACTAGTACGTATCTAGTTAGTAGATCTTCCACATGCAAAATCCGGCTTGTTAGGTCACTAAACCTCGTCACTCAAATTAGGTACAGTTGTTACTACACTATTACAAAATTAATAGATTGATATTTGTCAGGTTGAAAGTTCACTTTTAACACGCAGGCATTTGATATTGTATTTTATAAGGATACATTGAAGCAGAAGTGAGCTAAGAAACCTTTAATGTTTCAGAAATTAATTGTAAAACATAATTAACCGTTTTAATAAGGTTTGATTGGCCCAAAACGTTCCATTACTGTTTCTCACTCCTATTCAACTTTAAAATCAAATTTCTATTCACTCGTACCAGTAAACAAAATATTCCTAACGTATTTTCCCTCTTTAATCAAAATACCTAAAACGTTCGTATTTAATAGGATTAAGTGTAAGAAATAATACTAATATTATTTAAGTTGTATTAATAATAAATGACTTCGAATGAATCTTTTGATTTACTGAATGTTAATGTAGAACCGTGCCGATTGTTTCAAATAACTCTCGTTTTATGTCTATCGGAACGTGAAATTAAATGTTAACGCGTTCTTATAGAAGTAATTCTAGTAGAAATAATTAAAGTTGCTAGATCGTCTTACTAATTTCACAGTCTTATGCTTACATATATTATTCCAATATCTTACTGATATTTGTCATAATAACGTTTGCGAAGACGCTTTTTTGTTTGTTAGAAGTAATCTGAGAAATTGCTTTAGCAAAAGCTGGCTGGGTATTTATATTAAAACTTATATTATAATGAGTATAAGTTTTAATCTCCATTTATTTACTTTGTAAAACCAATTTCATTAACTTTATCTCTTAGTGTGTATTATCGCAACTCGTTCCTTTCGCTCGCTCGACTCTTACTTTCATAGTTCAAATTTAATTTAACTTCTTAGGCTTCGTGTGTTGATATTTCTATCTAGTTCATACTTGTGTGTATTTTCAGCATCACCGTAATATGTAAGATAGGTTAATAAATATTAAAACGATAGAAAAGTAAAGTAAAGTAGTACCCCTAGCTCAGGTGCCCAGTGGTCCGGGGGCATTTAGAGAATTCCGCCACGGCATCCCCTGCCTGTCGTAAGAGGCGACTAAATGGGGCTTCAAGAGAGTCGCGGGGCGAGCAGCGAGGGGCTGCTCAGTCCAATTTAAGTGACTTCGAGGTGGACGACAATGCGGGTGGTCGGTCTCCCGTTGTCGTAGACGCCAAAGGCGACCTTTAGAGTTCGGGGGCATCTTAGCCCCCTTGTACAGAGAAGGGCCGTAACGGCTATCCGCAGGGACGGTCCCGTGCAGCTATCTTAATGCAACAAGATACCCCGGGGCCGTCTCGTATGCGCCGAAGAAGGCCACCGCGAGTTTTGGTTGGAATGCCGGTGTAGGGTGTACATAGTGTTAGGGACTCGTCCCAAACCTCGCTAAGATGACGCTATACTCCCGAGTGTCGACATGGGGCCGTAAGTCTGTGTGCAACCAACATAACCGATCCACTCACGCAAAAAAAAACCTTAGCTCAGGGGTGGACAAGTATTTTCCAACGAGATCCAGATCCTGTTGAAAATTTGTATCGAGAGCCAAAACAAAACTCCTATTATGAGTTTTGTAAATGAGTGTAGAGCTAGTTATAAAAACCGTTATTTTAATTCTTTGAGACATATTATTAATCAAAGTTTAAATTGAATAGGTAGGTATTTCAAAAATATTCGGCGGTCCAAGGATCGACCTTTCGCGGTCCGTATTCGTCCTTTGCCGACCGCTACCCTAGTTAAACTATTGAATTAAATTGAGTACACACACACATACTCACACTTTTATCCCCGAAGAGGTAGGCAGAGGCGCAACTAGTGTAACCACTTTTCGCCGTGCGTACTCCGTTCTATGATGTAATAGGTGGCGAGCCTATCACAATATCGGGCACAAATTCCAGACTCCGGCAGTCAATAGAAAAATCCAATATCACTGCCCGACCCGGGGATCGAACTCGACACCTTAGCATTGCAGTCATACCGTTATAGGCCACGGAAGCAGTCACGAGGTAGTTAGTCTTCACGAGTAAATTTTATATACTCATTCAACTTTAATTTTATATATACATTCATTTGTAACACATACATCAGGAATAGTATTTTGAGTTGCGCTTGAATTTCGTCAAACGTTTGTCACTCTGAACCTATTTCAGAACCTATTTTATAATTTAAACTTTAATATCCTTGAGGGATAGAATGGCCACGTCGCCCCTTACTGGCTGTGGTAACGGCCATCGTAAGTACAGTTTCCCTAAAAGCCTACATACTTTTACTTTTAGTAAGGTTGACCATTGCTGATATTTATTTTAGTACTAGATAAAGTTTGCCCTCTACATAAGAGCCTAAAACACAGCACAACGCCAGCGTCATCTTAATACATATACATATACACTCACGCCTGTTATCCCCGAAGGGGGTAGGCAGAGGCACAACTAGTGCACCCACTTTTCGCCATTACTCCGTCCCATGATGTGATAGGGGGCGAGCCTATCGCCATATCGGGCACAAATTCCAGACTCCGAGCTGATACTGAATAGAAAAACTCAATATCACTTTGCCCGACCCGGGGATCGAACCCGAGACCGCAGCTTTGCAGTCGTACTGTAATACAACTACGCCACCGAGGCAGTCATACGTCATCTTAATGATATTTTTAAAGTAGCTTACATGTTTAGTTATAATACTGTTAGTGTAAGTGAATATTTAACTATAAATAAATAAATAAATTCTCAAGAATCAGATTAAAAATATCCACTTTTTCTCAAGGGAGCAAATTACCGAGATTAAAAGTAGCCTATGTTAATCCAGGGCATATTCTATCCGCGTGCCAAAATTAATCCAAATAAGTTTAGTTGTTTTTACGTTTAGGTATTTCTAACATCCAAATATTTTCACCAACTTTCGCTTTTTTAATATTAAGTAAGAATAAGATAAGATAATAAGAAACAAGATAACCACTTGAAATTCTATATTTGTAACTGCTTAATTTAAATGATTATTATAATATAAACTCCTCTACAAATTATACTATTTTGTTTTTGTTTTGAGTTCAAATTTCAAGTAAAATCTTACATACAGAAATACAGTAAACTTTATGCAAGTAAAATGATGTCCGTGGTAAATGTATATTATTACTGATTTTTTTTCATATTAATCATATAGTCTGATAAGGCTGTCAATGATAAGAGCGTCCACATTATACAAAACCTATATTATATTGTGTATAGAATTTGGTAAGCTATCATGGTAATGCCCCAGCGTAAAAAATTATAGCAGGAAAACATTTTTTTTTTGGGAAAATTTAAAGTGGGAGTTTTATGCCGGAAAAACTTTTTCGCACGGGCGGAGCCGCGACCTAAAGCTAGTCCCAAGTAAAATCGTTAACGATTTTAACAGATATATAATAGAGTAATTCCCCTAATGGCAAACTGGTTTCCATGTTTATCTTCACGCTCAGTGCGCATCTAGACGCTTAATTTTTTTTCTTTTATAGGTACCTAGGTAAAAATCAGTGGCGTGCCTAGTGTTTTGGATGAGGGCAAGCCCAAGCAGACCTAAAAAAAAATCGCATTTTCGATTCATATAAAATGTGCACCTATAAAGAAAATCAATATCTAAAAATAAAATAAAAAACCACAATCCGTACCGGGATTCGAACCAGGGCCTCGAAAGCAATATTCATACCACGCATACAATACAACTATGCCATGGAAGCGTTTAGTTACGTTGTAAAATTAGGTATGAATTCAAAAACGATTTTGGGCCATTGTAACTTCTGAAAAGTTTTTGTCCTAAAGATAAACTAAGTACTTATTATACCTGTATCGTCTAATGCAAGAAGAAGTAAAAATACTACAATAATAATTAAATAATTTTACCAGATTGTACCTACCTATTCCAAACACTTGTTTCGTTCGAAAAAAATATGCAAGACTAACAATACAACTTGATACATAGTCGTATTTTACGTATTAGAGCTTCCAATAAGACAATTAATTATTAGTTTTGTATACTCATCTACATACCTTTTATGTTTCTTCAAATACATTTCGCGCCTTTCGCAAACTTGTTGAAAGTTGTTGTTTTCCATCATAACCTAACAAATTTACCTTATTCTTGCCGATCAAACCTTTCACACACTACAAACTATTACGTGGAATAATTTCACTCATATTTTAATATCTCAAAAACCACATAATAAACACAAATACTTCAAAATGTATCATTCACACTCATTTATCTAAATCACAACAAATAACTGGTGATGCCAGGTCCGCGTCAAAATTATACCGTGAAATTAATGCTGAAAATGTGACGAATACTTATTTATAAATAAAATTATAGCGTATTACCTTAAAAATTATAAATAGATATGTAATTATAATTATATTAATACTAAAATCCTTACATAGTCATGATAAATAAAAAAAATACGCATTTACATTAGGAATATAATGCAGAACAAAAGAAACCATATTAGAGGTAACTCTTTCAATTGGCAACCCGAGGCATTAAGCCTGGATTAATTTCCAGTACTGATTGCTATAGAAACTTACTATAGCTATACATTTGTGGTAGCAGTTGGTGCGTATTCTATCCATAAGTGTGAATGAGGCAGAAATATAGCGGCAAAAAGCCAGGTAAAACCCAACGAGAGAGAGAGTGATGAGTATATTTTGTTCGCACTTAGCTGTTTTGTACTAATAATATTAAATGCGTGTACGGCGCGGGTGTGGTGGTGTGTGTGTGGGTATATTGGTGTGTTCGATGGTGCGCTCGAGGCGAACTGGTTCAGCGAACCGTAGCGCGGGAATTTTAAGATTGTAAAGAAAATTATTTCGAAGAGTTTTGACCGTAAAATGTTGGTTATTTTTCCACATTTGGTTTTAAGTACTTAGGTAAATTATTTTAGGGCAAGCCGGGCTTTTCGGCTTCTATGGAAGGAACGCCACTGGTAAAAATATGAATGATTCTAAGCAAATCACTTTCATTTGTTTATTTATGTTATAACTCTAAACTGACAAATAACATATGTAGATAAATATATGAAACATGATAATATATAGAGACAAAATGATAATATTGCATAGTACACTCATTTGCAAAAAAAACGGGCGGTTTGGATTTTAATTCTTTTTTAAAAAAATACGGTACCAAAATGATTTCAATCATTTGTACATGTTACTGGCCGGTTTTAAAAATGCCGTGGTATTTAAAACAGTACGTTCTAAATTAAAATTTTCGTTTGATGCTCGTTTTTACAGAAAACCACTTTTTATCCTACATTTTTGGTGCGAAGTTCCAAAAGATAATATCGGTTTTCATAACTTTTAGTCAATTTTTATGAATTTATTTCATATTCTTAATTGTCAAAGCTTCATTTATTGCTGTTTAGCTGTCTCAATAATGTTAGAGAAAGTGGTAAAAGCTACCAAAATTATTGCGCTGCTCGAAGAGGGCTGCAGCCAATGCTTCGTGGCTCAGAGGCTAAGTGTGAGTCGCTCGACGGTTCAAAGGACCTGGCAGCGGTATCAAGACACCGGTTCCGTCGAGAGAAGGCCTGGTTCTGGAAGAAAACCATGTACCCAACCACGGGATGATCGTTTTCTTGTGAGTCGCGCATTGAGAAATCGCAAGTCTTCGTATGTGGACCTTAAGAACAACCTCGAAGAAGTAAGAAATGTGCATATTAGTCTATGGACGGTCAGGAGGAAGCTGCTCGCGGCCAATATACGCAGTCATCGCCCGGCCCGCGGCCCTAAGTTACTCCGTGAGCACAGAGTTGCCAGGCTTAGGTTTGCTCGAAATTGTGAGTCATGGACTCAAGAAGACTGGAATAGGGTATTGTTCTCCGATGAAGCCAGGATATCTCTGTTCGGTGAAGATCGACGTCGGCGAGTGCTACGAAGGCGAGGAGAACGCTTTGCAGAGGCTTGTTTTGAAGAAATCACACCTTATGGTGGGGGCTCTGTTATGTTTTGGGCAGGAATAAATTCAATGGATCGTACAGAGTTAGTCTTCATTGAAAACGGCTCACTGACTGGACATCGATACATAACGGAAGTTCTTATTCCTCATGCACAGCCCGCATTGGCCGCTTTAGGCGAAGACTCAATTTTTATGGACGACAACGCTCGCGCCCACCGGTCTGGCGATGTGGAAGCGTATGTGCAAGAGGTCGGCATTCGTCGTTTGGATTGGCCAGCTCGAAGTCCCGACCTCAATCCTATAGAGCATGTCTGGGACGTTCTGAAACGATGCGTGAGATCAGTACAACCGGCTCCGCAAACCATCAGAGAACTGAAGAATGTGATTACCGCGGAGTGGGAACGTATTCCGCAAGCAAGTATCCGGGATATCCTCGCTAGCATACCCAGACGAATTCAAGCTGTGATTTCAGCTAGAGGGGGTCACACTCGATACTAAACATTTATCTGCTTTTACTTTATTAAAGAAAAAACAAACAAAAATCTTTGTTAACTTTTACTTCACGAGCATATGCACTACTAGCGAGCATACACTACTAGTGAACTTTAGCATTAAAACCCATAAATTTTATCAAAATTTTATGATAATACTGACGAAAACGATTATTTGCTTATTAATTTACAAAATTGTGAAAGTAAAACTACCTATAATTATCAAACAAACCAATAGTAACATTTGAAATGGTTCATTGCCTAGGTGCCCGTTTTTTTTGCAAATGAGTTTATTAATAATCAATTATTTTCTCCCTAGAAGATAATGAGCAACTTGATACAAATTCTTTCTATCATGCATCGCCTCGATCTGGATCTACCTTTTTAACATGGGTATCATAAATAATGACTATTGCTACAATTTATGATCTGCATGTTTTATTTATAATTCTTCAGCATATTTTAATGAAGTGGCGTTGGTACGTATCACATTTTTACTTTAACACATTTTAGCACGCAATTACACAATAATGTGATACAACACTGTGCTAATTTTCCCATATACTGCGAATTGATCAATATGACATGATTTAAAACTTTACCGTACTATTCGATCCTGCGAAGACTCACATCTTTTACAGGCCGATTTGTCTAGCGTAAAGGATTGGTGTGTTTTGAATAACATGGCGCTTAATGCTAGCAAATGTTTCCACATAAAATTTACTAAAAAGCGTAATCCCCATGATTCTACGTACACTTTAGATAGTATCAATTTAACTGAAGTCAATAAAATAAGAGATCTGGGGGTTATTCTTGATAGTAAATTAAACTTCATTAGCCATATAGATCACATAATATCTCAGTCCAGTAATAAAATGCTCGGATTCATCAAAAGAGTTGGTAAGCATTTTAAAAGAACTAAGACACTACAAACGCTCTATTGTGCTCTAGTTCGTAGCCGGCTCGAATACTGTAGACAAGCGTGGAACCCGTGCAACCAAGTTCACATTGACAGGTTAGAAAAAATACAGAGATCCTTCACAAGATTTCTAGCCTATAAATCTAAATGCAATGAAGATACGACCATTAGTCAACACGCTGATTATGCTACTAGACTCGAGCATTTTAAAATGAATTCATTGCAAAAGAGAAGATTGTTGCTTGACATGACCTTCCTCAACAAACTCGTCAGTGGTGCTGTATCAGAACCATCTCTTTTGGGAGAGCTAAATTTTAATATCCCTAAACTTAACTTCAGGTCGAGTCGCATTGATAGGGATACATTCCGTACGCGCCGGCATAGATCCAATGTGGGAAAGTTTTCGCCACTCAATAGAATCCAGAGTTCCTACAATGACATCCAGACTTCTTTTTCTGTTGATATCTTCTCAAATTCCATAGTGAATTTCAGAAGAAAAGTGCTGCAATCATGCTTGTTGGACAATTGATTTGTGCCTTTTAAGCTGTTTTGAATGGTTGTTTTTATTTTTGGTAAAACTTCAAGTATGTACTGCAACTGCCTCGGTGGCGTAGTTGTATTACAATACGACTGCAAAGCTGAGGTCTCGGGTTCGATCCCCGGGTCGGGCAAAGTGATATTGAGTTTTTCTATTCAGTATCAGCTCGGAGTCTGGAATTTGTGCCCGATATGGCGATAGGCTCGCCCCCTATCACATTATGGGACGGAATAACGGCGAAAAGTGGGTGCACTAGTTGTGCCTCTGCCTACCCCTTCGGGGATAACAGGCGTGAGTGTGTGTGTGTGTTCAAGTATGTAATTTTTAATTTTAGTATTAATGTTATTTTATTCATCTTTTTTGGTTTGCGTTTGTTACGTCAGATTCTTTTAATTGTTTTGGATATTTTGATTTGATTTTATTGCTTTTCTTTTAATTTTATTGTTTTTATTTTATATAAATGCTGTCTCACACCTGTAATTAGTAAGTAGACTCGTCCATATGTGTGTAATATTAATTAAGCTTGCTTAGTCTATTAACTGTTGGTGTGTCATTAAATAAATAAATGACATCATAAGCCATAACTTTGTACTATGTATGTGTCTTAATCTGAACTTATTAAATCAGCGTCTTTTATGTGTTTAAATGAGTCTAATTGTATTTATTACTGTTAACCAATTACGGTCATAGTTACAAAAAAGTGAACGACAACCTAATTGGGAATGGAACGGTCTGTCCAGACAATTTCGTAGTTACGTGTTAATTGTTTATCAATTATCCTTCGCTTTAACGGTGAAGGAAAAGACCGTGAGGAAACCTACATACCTGAGAATGCTCCATAAGAATCTCGAGGGTATGTGAAGTCTGCCAACCCGCAATAGATCAGCCACTAAGGCCTAACCCTCACAGTAGTAGAGGAGGCCCGGGATCAGCGGGCAGTATATAATACAGGGCTTTTATTGCATTACATCCATATATTTTATCTACACACACACACACACACACACACACACACACACACACACACACACTCACGCCTGTTATCCCCTAAGGGGTAGGCAGAGGCGCAACTAGTGCACCCACTTTTCGCCGTAATTCCGTCCCATGATGTGATAGGGGGCGAGCCTATCGCCATATCGGGCACAAATTCCAGACTCCGGGCTGATACTGAATAGAAAAACTGAATATCACTTTGCCCGACCCGGGGATCGAACCCGAGACCTCAGCTTTGCAGTCGTACTGTAGTACAACTACGCCACCGTGGCTGTATTTTATCTAGTACAGAGATTTCCTTAAATGATGTTTCCATTCTGGTTTTACGCCATACCACTTGCCACAATGATTTTAGTATACAGAGCTATACCAACTAAGCTGTATTCATATCTGCACTTTAACGTTTTAAGAACCGGAAAATATCTGGACCAAAATTGATTTTCGCGTAAAAATAACCATTAACGTAAAATTACACACTTTTTCAACAACAGCCAACGGAAAATGGGTAAATATAGGAGCCGTTGAAAAGTTATTGCGTAAATAAAAAAATGTAATTTATGTTACGCTTACCGGTTCAGAATAGCTAATATAACAATTAATGTAAACACGCGTGCCGAGCGAGTTATCAAAACTTATTTCTAACAATACTATGTTGATCTGTTATGGTCGTACTGACGCGCGTAGCTTGTTCCGGCTCGACTCTGTTTGTTTTTTACTCAGGAGCTCTAGTAACTACTCTCTATACAATAGTTCGATTTTGGTTTATGCCTTGAGAAACGGAGAATAGGTATTATGTAGCTTAGCATCGTGAACTTAAGTAGACATGTTGGAGAACAGTGGCGTAGCATGGGTTCTTGCCCCCGGAGTGGACTAAAAATTAGCTGCCCCAAGAAACCGGACAAATGCGAGTTGGACTCATATACCGAGGTTTCCAATAAATATAGGTAAGGTATTTAAGCATGTGTAAGTTCAATAGCTCGCCAAAATTAATTAATAAATTAATCAAATTTAAAAGTAAGTAAATTCGCTTTATTTTGTTATTGAAGTACATATTTACGGTTTTCAAATTTTTTCTTTTACATGTGCTGTAAGACCAAACTTCTTGGCAGATTTCATGATTTTGGGTCAACTAGAAGTCCCTATAGGTTTTGATTCCCTTGCAAAATTGCAACATATTATGCGAGAATATGCGACATAAACGATCATATTTATGTTTGATATAAATTTCAATTCGATATCTCTACGCGTTTTTGATAAAAAGGGCCTTGACAGACAGACGGACGGACAACAAAGTGATCCTATAAGGGTTCTGTTTAAAATCCGGAACCCTAAAAATAGGTATTTATCATTCAAATAAGTCACGCGCAGCAAAGCCACTGATAAATGACACAAAAGTTTTTGTAAAAGGTTTTATTTTACTCATTTTACCGCCCTCTAAATGTGCCGCCCCAACAACGCTACGCTACTACGAGAGTTTTTCATGAGTAGCTTTTGAGTCGAGTCAAGTCTCTTCATTGAATCTCAACTACAGCGTTGATTAGTTATCAGTGCTCTCATTCATGGTCTCAAGAAACGAAACTCGCAAATATCAACATTTCAGAAAGATCAGAAACGGAAGTCGTCGTAATTAAATCGTCGTCCACGTAGGATAAGACAATTATAACACATCTTACAAGGGTAAAATAGTTTATAAGTCACAGCCGATTAAAAACCACAACAACTTTTCGAAGTAAGATTTCGGCTTTTAGTCACTTAGTCTGGCATACTTTTAAACCTTATTTCTTTAATTTATGATGGACTATGAAGGAATATAATATACGTAGTACCTGAAAATAAAATGTTTTAGCAAGACACTTTCAATGAAAGTACGTATTTGCTTATGAAGCCAACAGTTGTTCGAACGATTTCGTTATTTGCGAACACGAAATTGGATTTTTAGAACGTAGACTGTCTTTGTGATGGTTTCCAATAAAAACGTCTGTATCGGTATTACTAAGAAGTCTTAGCAAGGACTTCGCTAATATAATTTCGTTTAATAAAAGGAAGACAAGCGAGTTCGTGTCGTCTGATCGTATATGATATTCAATACCTGTGATCACTAATATAAATGTAAGAGACGTGATGGGTGTTTCGCTGGCCTTTGGGGATTCGATTGGGGATCCTGGGATTTTTTGCGCTTCATTCGAGGACATGAACTGTCATCGTCCTTATGACAATGAATAAGACATGTATAATCACATGCTTGAAAATGAAATAATACTACCTGACTACAATGGTTAATGGTAGAACTGTCATGATTACACCGCGTTATAATAATCTAGAAATCATAATCTCTCGAATCAGTAAACTACATATTCCACTTTGACTGCCTCAGTGGTAGTTGCGTTACGGTACGACTGCAATGCTGAGGTCTCGGTTCGATCCCCGGGTCAAACAGTGATATTTTTTACTCAGTATCAGGCCGAAGTGTGGAATTTGTGCCCGATATGGCGATAGGCTCGCTCCCTATCACATCAAGGGACGGAATACATACGGCGAAAAGTAGGTGTGCTAGTTGCGCCTTTGCCTAACCATTCGGGGATAAAGGGCGTGAGTGTATGCGTGTGTATCACTCTTTGCCTTTTGACGATATTACGAGTATGATATATTTAAAGACTCACGTTTTAGAGTGCTCTAATTTTCTTTGACAACCGACATGTGAAGGCCTTTGCTGGAAAATCTTCAAGCTAATTACCATACATTAGTGCGTCTTAACAGGTGGGTAGGCAGTCTTTTAGCCTCATTAATGACATGAAACTAAACTCATTTGTTAACCTGTAAATTAGCTGCGTAATATATTTTAGTATTACCTACGTAATGGGTTTTACTCTTACGAGATATTGTGAAACCTGTAATGAGAGAACGTAAGTATGTACACGTGGTGTCGAAATCTTGAGCCGATTTAGCTCGCTCGCGTAAATATAGTAAGCGTTCAAAAACATCAAAAGTTGCCTGTACTGAGAACCTCCTCCCTTTTTTGAAAGTCGGTTAAAAAGTTAACATAACATCTCAAGTGCAGCTAAGCCTCTAACTATACAAACTCTAAATTTTGATCGAAAAGTTCGTTAGTGACCAAATCGACAGGCCTTAAGTAAAAATAAATTTGAATAAATAAATACACAGCAATAAATTCAACAATGGCATGGGCTATTCTCATTGTTCAAACTTAAATAGATTTCATGACTTACATACCCGAGCACTGGCTCGGGTACAGCGACTATATAACCCCTAGACTCCTAATAACATGCGATCGGCTTCGGGCAACACATCTGACAAATAGATCCAATGTAGCTTACCGTTCAAAATCTTCAAATCAGTTGCGACCACAACTGTGAGCTGTAAATACTTCCGTGTTTGCGAATAAATAACTATTGTAATGAACCCGTGCACAATAAAAATGTGTGGTATAAATAGCCGTAATTAAAATTTTCAGAAAAATGGCATTACATTTCACAGGTAAGTCAATAACGACACATAATCACATTTTATTTAAAATTTTACGGAGTTCACCTTAGACTGGCCATGTTGGGTGTCACGCGCCATCTTGTTATATTTGCATCTCTTTCCGACCAAAGTACTTTTTACATTTTCTATTTCGTTTTGTTTTTTAACATTAAAAGTAAGTGATACACCAAAAGGATTTGTCGATAGTTCTATCGATAAAATTAAAAATAAGAGAAACTATCGCCCGAATACTCAACTAATCAATTTATCTGAGGCCTATTTAACTTTAACAGGCTTCTTATTTTAAATGGTTAGTTCATTAGTAATAGTTAATTCATTTTAAAAATGATTAGGATATATTTTTGACTAGCGGTATCAGAAATAAATGTTATTTGGATATTTTTTTATTTTATTTGTTGATTATAACGATTGTTTTGAGTTATTCTTTGTGTTATTCCTACAAGTCAGCTCAAATATTCTTGTTAATGTCGATGAGACTTACTA
This sequence comes from Lapara coniferarum, assembly GCA_949316025.1. Taxonomy (NCBI): domain Eukaryota; kingdom Metazoa; phylum Arthropoda; class Insecta; order Lepidoptera; family Sphingidae; genus Lapara; species Lapara coniferarum. The sequence continues at coordinate 7,560,689 of OX438925.1, forward strand.
AGCGCCATCTGTCATTCGATAACATAAAGAGATTCGTTAAAATATTAATATGTTTAATAAATAATAATAATATTACTATAAAACTTTATTACATAAAAGTAATATCGATAAAAAATCGTGTTTTCATTTAACTCGTCCCATCCCTGTGCCTATGTTTCCAAGGTTATATAGTGCGATAAGGTGTTGGAAGAACCAATCACAATGCAGTACCCCGCTTCCTCAAACCTCAGGTAGTTGACAGAATTAATTCGAAGAGAAATATTGAACACTAGCTTTTGCCCACGGCTTCGCCCGCGTTAATAAGTTTTTCCGGGCTAAAAGTACATACATAAAAACCTTCCCGTTGAATCACTCTATCCAACACATTTATTTGTATAAAGATTAATATTATGACGTTGATACAACTCTTAACAAATAATGCATTAATTTCGACCAAATTTGATTACCATAAAAACGGTTCTAGAGAGTTAATTTTAAAAGATAGACATATACTGTCGCGGACTTTTTTTTAGATCATTTCAAGAGGAATAATTCTTTCATACATATATTTTTGGTATCTTGAACGGTTTTCGCAGCGCACGCAATGGAAGCCCTCAAGGATGAATAATTTTCCCCGCATTTTTCACATTTTGCATTATTTCTTCGCTCCTAATAGTTGCATCGTGATGTTATATAGCCTATAGCCTTCCTCGATAAATGGTCTATTCAACACAAAAAGAATTTTTCAATTCGCATCAGTAGTTCCTGAGA